>PVKA01006094.1:0-85837 GCA_004027165.1 Ctenomys sociabilis | reverse complement strand
AAGAAAGAAAAAAAGAAAGAAAGAAAGAAAGAGAGAAAGAAAGAAAGAAAGAAAGAAAGAAAGAAAGAAAGAAAGAAAGAAAGAAATGTGAAGAAGAAAAGTATGAATAGGTATCTGAAAAGTAAGTAAAGACATTATGTATCTAAAGCTGAGCTTCCCTAAACAAAGGGGATCCTGCAAGAAAACTTTCAAACTTATATAACACACATAGGAAAATATGGCTACTCAGAGAACAATGATTCAAAAGAATAATTCTTACAGTTTTGGACATAAGATCACACTCAGTGTAAGATAGCATAATTAATTACTTTCAGCTGGCATCAGAATGTGGATCTCTGGGTATCTAGTCAAAGCAAAATCTCAAATGAAATTCAACTAGGACTGGCCTACAACAGGAAAGGAGAACTGTGGCTGCCTGTGCTATTGCACAATGGGACCTGGGTGACAGAATGACCTTAAAGATGTCTTACGAGGTAGTTCTTAGAAAACACCAATGCATGTCTTCTCTGGGGAAGTTTATCCCAGATATGGACCCTCAGTAATTCCACAGTGTAAATTTAAGAAAGCATGCTTCTATAAACAAAAAATCACCACATATGCAAGAAAGAAATAGTTTACAAATAAAAAATAACTCTTTACCCATTTCACCTTATATGATTTCAGACATTAGAAAAACAATAAAGTACAAAATAGTTTATGAGATTTTTCAATAATAAGGTGTGTTAAAAAAACTTATTAAGAAACAAATGTCTTCTGCTATGGGTTATCCATATTCTTTCTCCTGTGTTGAATGTCTGACCATTGTTAGTACTTCAGAATGATATCTGACTTGTTAAGATGATGTAGTACCAGCACAATGTGTGCCTGTAATGATCAATATTGTATCGAAGTGAGGCTCTAGAGTAACCAGGCATGTGATTAAGTATTCTTGTACATATATCTTTGAGGATATTTCCAGATGAGAATAATGTTTGAAAGATGGATTGGAAAAAGCATGTTGTTCCCCTCAGTAGGATAAGTCTCATCCAGGCTTTTGGTGAAAGCTTAGCTAGAACAACAACAACGAAAATAGAATAAGGAAGTATTTGCTCTCTCTGCCTATTTTAAAAATGAGACACCTGTCCTCTTTGGACAGGGCTCAAATGCAGAGAAAAATCTTGTGACATCAGCCCCCTGAGTCTCCCCCCCTTGTAGTAGGACTAGAAATAGTCAGCCCAACTTGGTGAATTTCAGTCTTGAGAACTCACTCCAAAGTCTTGGTTCCCAAATGACTCAGTAGTCATCACCGTACATGACCATCAGTAGTCATGTACACACATTCCACAGGTTCTGTTTCTTGGGAGAATGCACAGTAATTCAAGATTTGAATATAGCTTGTGTCCTTATAAAAGGGAAGTTTAGAAACAGCATAGAAACCGGGACAACAACATTACTTGGACATAAAAATCAGAAGCTAGTAGCTCACATTTACAGGCCAAGAAACAAGTGTCATAAACAGGGAATAAAGACTGATATAATTCAGCACTCATGAAAGCGCCCATACACAGAATCCAGCTCAGACATTTGATGTAAAAACTATCCTCAAGAACCAGTTGTGATAGCATGCTGCTCTTCTCCTAGCACTCTGGTAGATAGAGACAGGATGACATTTTCAGGCCCAGCCTAGACAACTCAGTAAGACCCTGTCTTAAAATAAATATAAAAACATTCTGGAGCTCTAATTCAGGGTAAAGGCCTTAGACTCAATACACTGAACTATAAAAATAAAATTAAAATAAAATCAATAGACCAGCAGAAAGAAATCAAGAGTGAATTGTCCAAGCTATGCTGCATACACACATTTTCTCCCTTCCTTCTTTCTTCTCTCTTTTCCCTCATTCCAGTCATTCCTTCCTCTTGAACACTTTCCTTCGCTTTTGCAGCATCAACTGAACCTTCTGGACTTTATTTACTCTTTCAGATTCTTACACTCGGGAGACAATAGGATGCTCGTATATGTGAATCTGATTTATTTCACTTGTGAGTATGGTTCCAGATGTATCCATTTACCTGCAAAAATCTCAATTTATCTTCCTTTAGAGCTGAGTAATATTCCATTTGGTAATCTGCACAGCTAATTTGTAGACAATTATATGTAATATAACGACCATTGTTGAGTTCCTATAATATTGTTTCAAGAAATTCTACATCATTTTTATTTTTTTTATTTATTTTATTTTATTTATTTTTTTTTTTGTCTTTTTGAGACAGGGTCTCACTATGCAGTTCAGGCTGGCCTCGAGCTCACTTTGTAGCTCAGGCTGGTCTTGAACTCACAACAATCCTCCTGCCTCAGCCTCCCAAGTGCTGGGATTACAGGCATGCGCCACCACGCCCGGCTTGTACATCATTTTTAATGTTTTATTTACATTTTATTCATTTAAAAAATGTTAAGTGCTATACTTTGTGTCTAGTTGTCCTCCCAAATCCTCATGCAGTCATGGTGTGGAGACTTCTAGAATTTAATATTAACTCATGATCCACTGGGATTATGGGTCTTAGTACTGATGGATTTATGGGTGTGAGTACTTCCTCCAGCCTGGGGCAGCAGCCTGAATGCAATTTAAGAGAGGTAGACTTCTTCTCTGTAGCCATTGTTGCCTTTACTCCTCCTCTTTGCTCTCTATTCTTTGCCACTACATGAAAGGATGTCCTCTGCCCTCTGTCACTCTGCCTTGGAGCCAGCTGAGTAGGGATTGAAACATCCAATAACTGTGAGCAAAATAAGCCTTGCCTTCTTTCATTTTGCGAGTCAGGTATGTGTTCCAGAAATGGGAGAAGAGTAACTGAGACATCAACACATGTGCAACTAATCAAAATAGAGCCCAAAAATCACATCCCTTTCTAAACCATAAAGATTTTTTTCTTTTTTTTAACGTGTGTAACCTGAAACAAAGAATTTGGAATATGACATAATTATAGGCAAAGTGCATATGGTGGAAGTAGATTGATTTTACAAAAAGCCCTAATTTACTTCATCTCCTAGGGCTCCTGCCCCCCAAGAGCACCTCGCAGGCTATGGCCTTGGCCATCTTCACCTGCTCTCCACTTACGCCTTTCATTGTTTGGAGGGAGGGGGTTCTTTGATGTTTATTTTATAAACAATGTGGGGATATTATATTCTTAATTGTAGTATTTCAGAATAAAAGCAGTAAAAGCCTCAAATAGGTATTAACAAACCAGCTCCTTCTTCCAAAACATTGTGAATACAATATAAGCCTTCCAAGTTCAATTTTTAATGTGAGAAAACAGTGCTATGATGAGGCTATAGTTCACCAGCTTGAGGTCCTGAGTTTGATTCCTGGAAGAAAAAAAAAAGTGCTGCTATAACTCATGTTCTTATATACTTGTTCAAAGTATACTCATTGAATTAAATATAGGATGAACCTTAAAGGAACTAAATAATTAAAAAAAGAGGAGTATGTATATTCAGCCCTTTGGCTCATAAGTAGAGTCTCACCTGCTCACCAAGGCCCTGAACAATGAGCTTTTTATAGAACTCAGGGATTCCACATGGCTGGAATGCTGATGACAGCAGCCCTATCTCTGGAGTTGCAGCAGGATTATGAACCAGCTTCCATATAGCTGGAGTAATTTATTTAATAGATACACCTGCTCCTGCCAGCTGTGAAACATTTGGTAAGGTGACCTGAGGCTCATTCCAAACGCTTGGCCTCCCCTGAATGGCACATGGGGAGGGAGAAAGTCAGGAGGAGGAGTGAGACATTTCTGCTCCTTGAAGCAGAGGTGGTTGCTATGGCAACCCTCCTAGATGGCACATTGGAGGACTTCTGTCTCCTTAGTTCAAAGGAAAAGCTTCTGTAGTATTGTGTTGCTTGGGGAGCACATTTCAACTGTGACTTCAGTCTCTCAGAGTCTCTTAAGCCATTTGTGATTTATCAATGTGAAAAACATTGACAACAGAGGGGTGCTACCATGAATGAAACTCATAAGGGGCAGGGCTCATCATGGTGTCCGAAAGAGTACACTGAAATGCATGCAAAACAAGAGTTGAGTTTGTAACTGGATTATTAGATATGATTCTGTTGAGCTCATAGTGAATCAACAAATGTAGATTATTTGTTCAAGTGCCAGAGAAATGGGCACCCAACCACAAATATAAAACAGCTCTTTCTCTAAATGAGGCAACTGCCTAAAGTACTATTCAACCCAGAATATAAAGGGAGCTTGTGATTGGGCAGGGAGTATGGGTGATGTGAGAAGGAAAAAGTCTGTTTTAATGGGGGAAGCAGAAGTGGTGAAAGAGATGGGGTGGCTGTGTGTCTAAGAAGACTTTCTAGAACCAGTAATGGATAGCTCCAGTAGTGTGGTTCTGGTTTAAAACCCTCCAGGTTTTGGGTATGTACATCAAAGAGCTGGAGATTAATCATTTTTCATGTGGAGCTGTTGTAAGAATTAAGAGTGATTCCCAGGCTGGTATATAGTATCTGCTTCATTCTGTTAGTATTTACCACTTTTGCAATCACAGTCAGCAATCACTGAGAGCTTAGTCAAGTTTTTTCTTTTTCTTAGAAGAAACAAAAGGACATCTCAATGAATTATTCCTCTAATGACTTTTTAATATGGTGAACACTGTTATTATCTCCAGTGTATACTGAAGGTGATTCAGTTCAGTGATGTTGCTTACAATCAGTATCACAATCCTCCTGAGAGGCAGAACCTATCCTCCAAACAAGTATGAAGATACAGCTCTGTTCTCAGCATGTATGCCTACAACCTTGAAAATGATAACAGTAGCAACAACAGTGGAGGATAGTTCCACCCAGACCAATGTGTGACATGTCCTGTTACGGCTTGTTAGTTAATGTCATCTAACTTTGATAACCAGTTGGCAAGAAACACGATCATGTCTTCCTTAATTGCTACTATGTTTTTGAGATGCAATATCTAACCCACACAACTTAAAGAAGGAGACAGTTTTAGAAGATTCAGTCCTTAGTGTGCTAGGTTCAAGACACAGAAAATGAGATTGTCTAGCAAATGAAAGGTGGTCAAGGGCCAGGGAGGTATAAGCACTATCCTGGCAAGCTCAAGGGCCTGAGTTCAATCCCCGGTTCCAAAGAAAGAAAGAAAGAAAGAAAGAAAGAAAGAAAGAAAGAAAGAAAGAAAGAAAGAAAGAAAGAAAGAAAGAAAGAAAGAAAGAAAGAAAGAAAGAAAGAAAGAAGAAAAGGTGGTCATGCATGTCACAATAGCCAGGAGACAGAAAGGAACAGGTAGAGCCAGGGAGAGAGATACACTCCACCAGGTCATGGGTCCATTGACCCACCTCTTCCAGCCAGTCTTTACCTCTTTAAAAGTTCATAGAGCTACAAAGTCATCAGTGATTGAAGCCACTGACAAGTACAATACTTCTCTGATCTAGTCACCTTCCAAAATTTTGCCCCACCTCTGAACACATTAGGCTTTTAGGGGCATTCCTGGTCCAAACCATAGCACTGGTTATCTATAACTAAATGTATTGCTGAAGATAGGCCTGGTGGGAAGAGGCAGATCGCAGGAGCAGGACTTGCATAGGCAGACAGAATTGCTTTCCCAGGCTTTAACCTTTGTCTGTGCTTCTAGTTTGCCACGGAGGACAAAATATCTTCCCCCCAGGCCATTCAATCATAGACTTTGTACCTGGGAGTCACTCAGCCATGAACAGGAGACATGAGCCAAGTAAACTCCCTCCTTGTCTGAGTTGTGAATGGTCAGTGTGTTGTCCTACCTGCGAGAAAATTACTAAGTCAGTGTCTGTGTAGAAGGTAAGGGAAAACACTTCCAGAGCCTAATAACTGCCCTCAAGTTCTGTGAAAATAAAAGGAACAGCTGAATTCAGACCCTAATAGGCAAATGTGGTCTGGGTCCAGTCTTTGAGGTGGAGAATAGTGTCTAGAAGGTAAGCCAAGAAGTGCTCAGAATCAGCAACTGAAGCTGAATGAAGAAAAATGATTAGGAAGAGAGAAAGGATGAGCTAATTTTTGGTTACAGAACCTCACTGGGGAGCTCTGCAGAGATAAACCTTCAAAAATATTCCAGAGCCAAGAAACTAGGGCTAAGACTAATTTCACTACAGTAACTGATAAGTTATTTTGTACAGATTATCTCTGAAAAGGACATAGCTAAGAATGGTTTCCAAACTAAATCTGTGCCCCCCCCACCACTGACTTCCAGAGACTGCAGTCAGCATATGATTCCCAAGTAAAAGACATCAGCTCATACTTCTGCTACCAAATAGTCTATTGGTATCCATGAGGGTGGCACAACGTTGAGCTTGCAGGATAGGTTTTTAATGGGGCAGGTTTAATATCCATGTGGAGTATTTCACAGGACTCTTGCACTGGCAAAAATTCTGGCCCATAGAGTATGTCGCTACATAACTGCAGTCTCTGTTACCAAACCTATGCTTCTCTCTACTTCCACACACTTCTCAAAGGCAATCCCAGGGGTGCCCTTTGTGTTCTCCAAGGACACACTGGATCTGCCTTGCATCTCCCATTGGCCAGTCTGATCCTTGGCTGTGGCTCCAGCACTTTCCCAGATGAGTTATTCTGTGACTCAACCCCTGCCTTTGGTCTGACCTCTAGAAAAGCACCTTGAGTCGCATCTTAGGGGGGCTCAAGCTGTATTCAAGACAAGAATTTTTGCATTACCATCAAGCAACATAAAAGAAGTTGCTTTCTAACAGAAAGAGATAGGCTGTGTCTACAAGACATTAGGCTGTATGGAAATGTAGTGGCTCTTTTAACCACGTTGATTCAGATGTCACCACCAGAGCCTCTGAGTCCTGTTTCCAAGTGAGAAGCCTGCCTTTGATCTCACAGCTGTGCTCACAGAGAGGATCCATCTGCCTTTGCGAGACATTTCCCCACTGTGCTGTCTCTGGCCTCCTCCATTCCTTGTGCTTTAGCTTGCTGTGTAAAAAAAAAAGTGTCTGTTTCCAAAGAGGCCTTCTGACTTTCAAACTTAACTTTCAATTAGTGACTAATCATCCTCAGCCTTTCATTGTCTTTTGCCCTTAGCTACACACATTTCATTATTCAGTTCCACATCCCCTGAATCTCTCCAAGTGTGAGCTGCTGCAGCTGCTCCCCCACTCCATCTCAGCCCTACCTCACCTCGGCTCCCTCAAGCTGGCAGCTGTAATGGGGACCCTGAAGCCCTGGCCACAGTCCCTCTACCAGCAGCAGTGGAATCTGTGTTTTCTGGCCCAGGTTGTGTGTTATTTCCACTACTGATTCCTTTCTTAGACCACACCTTCAGGCTCTGTGAGTGACTGAGCAGCACAGATGGGTACAGTCGTGTGCTCTGCAGAGCAGGCCTGCAACACTAGAGCAGAAGAGCTAACAGGCTGTGAAGAAGACCTTCGATTTCTGCTGCTGTGATGGCCTTTTCAGCAGCTACATAAGTCTGAGTCAAGGACTGTGTTGTTTTATGCATTGACAACATCTCACCCTTGCTGTAAGCTGCCCAGGGAAGAAGAAAGCATTGGACAAGGCAGATCCCATATGCCAAGGGTCATTTCAAGAGAAAGACTTAGCCACACTGGGTCAGCAGGTGACACTCCCACAGCAAGGGGAGGAATGCTGCGGTGACCACCACTTTTCTCACATTCCTTGTGCATCATTGCCCAAGAGGACACTGAAGAACCTGTGACAATGAACAGACATTGTCTGGGTTGGACTATGGGGACTGCCGACAGCTCTTAGCACTTGGGTGAGAAAAGGCTGCCCCCTCATGCATTCACATGTAATTTCACTCCAGGGGATGTCCCACAGGACAAGACCCTCTTTGTTGCTAGTCCTTTTTCATCAGAGCACAATGTTCCTTTGTGTGAAGGTAATGGCTTAGAGTGGAAGGATTCCAGGTGGTCTTTCCAGAGGCATAGAAAGCAACAGCAGACAGGTGCATATGGATTCTATTCTGAATGTCTGGAAGGTCTTGCTATAATCCAAATGTCCTGGAAACTTTTCAGAGACTGTTAAGTATACACCAAGGGGCCAGGGAGATGGCTTAGTAGAGTAAGCACTTCCCTGGAAAGCAGAAGGGTCTGAGTTCAAATCCTGGTACTGCCAAAAAAAAAAAAAAATACACCATATTTCATCAGGGCAGCAAGGAAATTTGAGAAAGCAACACAGGTGGTACCTTGCAGTAATGATACTTTACAAAAAGGATATTTTTTTTCTGTTTAACCCAATTTGCTTTCTGTTTTCTTCCTGCCAAAAGTTCTGATAAATCAAAATTTCTACATCTGTCATAGCATAGGATAAAATAAATGGCAACTAGAGGGGCCTGACTAGCCAGTGGAGGATAAGTGGAAAGATACTAGCAAAACTAAGAAAAGAAGGGGTCAGCTAGATAGTTCAGCAGACTGAAGTGCCTGCTTAGGGAAGCTTAGGCAAGCACAGAGATGGCGGTTCAATCCCTGGCACCACATGCTGAGCCAGCCCCACCCCTAGGACAGATTGAGCCAGCAAGAGTGCAGACATGGTGGTGCATGTCTGTAATCCCAGTGATGGGAAGGCTAAAGGCAGGAGGATCTCCATGAGTATAAGCTGTGTAGTGAGACCCTGCAGGAACCAAAAAAAAATTTTTTTTTTTTTAAAAAAAGAAGAATTAGGAAAAGAAGCTGAGACCAGCACTGTGTGTCCAGTGTGCAGACACCAGTCCTATAAATGCTCTATAAAATTGCTGCCTCCAAGTGCTGGTGCTGCAGAATACTCTTTATTCAGCATCAGAACAACAGACCTGGACCAGCTCCCCACAGGGGCCTAAAACTCCTGTTTCTTTCTTTGTTTTTTCTTTCTTTAATGAATTTAGGATAGGGTCTGTGGGGTCTACAGGTTCTCAATATATAGATGGAACTTATAGTGATTCTCCTGTTTTCAGCCTCCCAAGCGCTGGGATTACAGGTGTGAGCCACCACACCAAGTCTCAATTGCCCTCTCAGTGCCCTCAATTGACCCCTTGGGGCAGGGCTCGCATGGCATGCTGGAGATCTGCCTAAGCTGGTGCTTTAATCTGCTGAGCTATCTGGCCTTCCCTGTTTCTTGATAGAAATTCTCTGACAGACCTCTGACACCAGAGACAGTTTCCACCCTGGAGCCTGCGCTGATTGCCTTGGTGACAGCAGCGAGATGAAGTGAGCACCATCTGCGTCCCATCTCAGAAGAAGCCACTGGGGCCCATGGTAAAGATGGCCTTTGTCCAAGACCACACTGCCTGGGAGCAGAAGAGCCTGGTCTTACTCAGGCTCCTGGGGTTGTGTACTCAGGTGGGGAAAGGCAGGATGATTAAGAATGCTCCAGAAGAGATAGAATAGGACAAGTCTGAGAAGGGCACAGAGGGAAGACTTGGGGTTGGAAGACACATGCGGGTTGTTACTGAGTTTCCAGTATCCTTTCTCTTATGAATAGTGCTTAGCATTTGGGTTTCTTAGCTTCAGCATACCAACCTTGGTGCTGGATAGTGTTGCTGTGAGCTTTCCATGCACATTTCAGTAGATGAGTGGCATTCCCAGCCTCTGTTTCCTGGATGCCAGCAGACCCTCCCTCTCTCTAGACTCTAGTTTTTGCCAAGTTTCTCTTGAGATGCAAAATTTCCCCCTGTTATCACTACTGGTTGGCCATAAAGTTCATGCTACAAGAATCAGTGAAGAACACATTTGCACCCTAGATGTTTCTACATGTTTACAATATTTCTTATTAAAGAAGTTTCCAAGAAGAAAGAATCGAGGCCTGTGCTTGGCACAGAGTAAGTGTCTTTAAATTTTATGTATATTCCACTGCCTTCCCAGGTCTAATATTCCCTATATTTTTTTACAAACCTAGGAGAACATCTACAGTACTTTCCTGTCTGGTCTCAGCCTAAGAATTTCAGACCCTACTGCAATTCAGGCTAGCATGGCTATGCAACATCACATCTGCAGCTTTTCACTGCCAAACTCAGTAACAACCCGCTTGGTGTGTGTGTGTGTGTGTGTGTGTGTGTGTGTGTGTGTGCGTGTGTGTGTGTGTTTAACTTGGAAAAATGTTAAACCTGCAGATGAGAAATGATGTGATAATTGGCACTTTTGTCAACCTGTAACCCCGTCAAATTCATAGATATTACCATGCTATCTCACTTGCTTTGCAACTTTTCATTACATAAAAATATTACTGATATATTTTACTGGGGCGCTTCCCCAAGCCAATGCCCCTTCCTTCATCCCAGAGGAAATGGTTTTTCTGAAATTGCTTTCATTTCTTCTGTGATTCTAGACATTTGTAATACATGTATGTATGTCAGAAAAATACAAATAACTAAACATTATAGCAAGCTGTCCTTGAGCATTTGTCACAAAGCTGTCCACTGCCACGTTTGTATCCCTTTGTTTAATACTGTAGAATAATCTTTTGGAATGCACACTATGTTCCCCACTTTTCAATGAAGCAAACAGGGACACAAGAAAGCCCAATAACTTTCCGAAACATCCATAATCAAGTTTACCATAAATGCTAGATTTTGCAGTATGTCACCAAACAGACTTAACAATTTTATTTTATTTCATTTTTTAAAAAAATTTTTGTAAGCGTTTACAGGGTCTAACTATGTAGACCACACTCTTCATGATCCGCCTATTTTCAACCTCCAGAGCACTGGGATTGCAGGCATGCCCCACCATGCCTAATCTCAATTGCTGTCTCAGCGTGTCCCTGGAGTGGGGCCAGCACGGCACAGCAGGGATTGAACCCAGGCCACTGTGCTCTGCCTAAGCAGGTGTTTTAGTCCACTGAGCTATATCTCTGGCCTTTGAATTTTTAAGGACAGGAAATGTGTGCTTTATGTCACTGTCACTGGATGCTTCAACAAATAGCACCCAATATAAGTGAGCACACAGGTGACTAAGTGGACACACAGGTCAAGAAATAATAGACTGGTGCAGCTCTTCCCATGCCGTCTCCCGCTCTCAGTCTCCGAGCCGTCTTTCTAGCATCCCCCAGTGAAGTATCCTTTCCATGTCTAGCACAATACAACCAACTGTGCTCCTTGCTTAAAGTTCACTTTGCAGTCAGGGCATCAGAGGCTGATTTGCAGATCCACTGTAGTGTGGGAGAGAGTAGCCGTTATATCTCAGGGGAGCCTGGGGCAGAGGTGCCAGGCCTGGTAGGTATTGTCTGGAAGTGTCCCTGGCCTGATCTGTGGACGCTATGAGATTGGAAAGAACCTTTGAAGAGACATTTGGGAGCATCAATCATGCCACTTGGGGGACCATTGCCTAGTCAGAGCTGGAGCCCCTGCCAACTCAGCCAGGCTGTCTTATTTATCAGGTATTGCTAGGTGTTTCCTATTTTAAAAGGTATAGATGATAAGTTTCTTATTATCAATATAGACTAAAACCCATATGTGCCTGAAAAGAGGAAATAGCTACCTTATTCAGTGAGTCCAGGAAGTCAAGCCCAGCGCATGGCTGCTAGAGCCCAGGGCCAGCCACAGAGTGGTTTTCCTTCCACTCGCCATCAAAATACAGCTACAGCCCTAGCCCCATGGTCCCCTGAGCTACGATAACATCCCTGTCACCCCACCTCCTAGCCCTTCTCTGACTCCACGGGACTACTCAGATTCCAAATAGATTTCTACTCCTCTTTTCAAGGTTGAAGTTGCTGTATACATCACACACTCCCTTACACATGGTCCCTTGAGACAGACTTGTGGCTCTTCTGATTTGGGGATAGCAGAACAGGACATTCCTAGTTGACACCATGCTATTAATTATAATTGATTATAGATATAGATTATTGATAGAGATGGCCCTCTAATGTTACTACCACCATGATCAGAATGCTGCCCTTTGGCATCTGTCTGGCTTGGCCTGGTACTACACACAGCACATTCCACCATCTGATGTCTGTACTTCCACTGTCTCTGAGCTCCGCACCAACATAGAACACAGGGAACATCACAGCAGGGGCTCTAGCATCCTTAGTCGTGTAGATGGTGGCAGGCTCTATGTTGGGCACATGTTCCTTAAGCATTGCCCACAGACTAAGGCAGAGATGAGCTCCTGCCCACCCTCGAGTGAGGCTGTAGGGAGCCTTCAGTTTGCTGACAATGGCTGCAGTACAAAGGGGAGGTAAGAGGGATGTGGGTTTGAGCCTCTCAGGCTACGGCAGGGCTTGAGGCACCTGGGAAATGATAAGCTCAAGGTCACGCAGCCTATGAAATCTACTGCAAGCAGGCCTGCTCCAGTTTGATTCACATTCTCTACACAGAACTAAGCCATGGCCCCTCCACCCCTCCAGGCACTCAATGGAAAAACTTGGTCAGACACGTTTCCTAAGCTTGGTGCCCAGAACATAGCAGGTAAGTGCACCACAAATGAATGGAGAAAGTGGATAAGCCTCGTAGAAAGCAGATTCATTAGAAGTGAAAACAAGGGCTTCTGGGCCGCGCACGCTGGATTTCATGATCCATTCCTCTGTCTTGATACTCAGACCTGCAAGGGGGGTCAAAAGATGCAGGTGGAATCCAGAGCAGGGATGCGTGAGTGCCTGCCTGGACTCAGGAACATAGCCCTCTGCTGCCTCCCTGTGGCCCAACTAGATAAGGATCTGCCAGATTCCTCCAGGTGACTTCACTCCATCCCAACTCACCAGGGGCAAACAGCAGGTCTAGCTTTTTTTTAAACTACAATTCCAAATGCTGAAGGCGCTTCACACATCTTTTGCCAGGAACCAGGGGTGGGCTGTGAACAATAGTTTAATGTTTCATGTGGTGGAGAAGAGGGGACCTGATTACAAAAACATATGCAGGGCCATTAGCACGGACAGATTCTAGCAGTGGGGACATCTTTCTCTGAGCACCAGAAGAAATGACTATCAGCCAAAAGGAACTTGATTCTTGAACTTAATACTTTCTAGAATTTGAATATTACTATTCAGTGTATGATGGTACCTATTAGATGCTCCATGTTTGATCTTAGGATGGTATATTGGCCACTTTTTCTGCTGTGCAGATAAAATAGCTAATGTCCACAGGTTACTATAGAAGAGGCTTATTTGGGTCATGGCTTAAGAGGGTCAGTCCATTGTCCCTGGCTTCAAAGCAAAATCATAGTGGCAGAAACGTGTGTAAGGGCAAGCTGATTAGTTCATAGCAGTTAAGAAGTAAAGCAGAGGAATAGTGACAGAGAGCAAGGGACCAGAAATCAGACATAGACCCCAGGCTGACATGATTGTGCCCCATCAAGACTCTCCCAGAAATGTGCTCAGCCATTCAGCAGCCTTTTGAGCCAATCAGGTTGATAGTTGAGTTTAGCCATGGCAGGCAACAGGTTCAAGAGCATGCAGAGCTGCGACATTGAGGGGTGGTTGGAGCTGCACACACAGAGACAGAGGCCGCACTGGCAAGTTACACTGAACCATCCTATAGAGTTAATTGCATGTACAGATAAAGCATCCTCATATCAAGAAAACTAAAAATCAACTTCAATATATCACACCACTACAAGTTTCTCATTTATTATAGATTTATAGTTGCTCCAATGTTTATTTTTCCTTGAATATGACATTTACCATGTATCCAGAAAGTACCTTAAAGAGCATGACATTTGAAAACTTCATTACAGTGCCTATCATAGGTCATGGTGACTTCAATAGCAGCATACCAGGTGGAAGAGAAGTTGAAGACCTCTGCTACACATTTATGGCTTTAGGGTGGGACAAAATTCACTGGACCACAAGCAAAGGATATATATGATGTGAATACTTTTGGTGTTTTCCAATATCTCACTCAGTTTGGTATCAACTGTAAGCTGAAAAGAAAGAAGCTGTAATGATTGATGTACTGTGTCAGTTTCAAAAGTCTAGAAGTTTACCTAGGTAACTCAGTGGTTCTACATCCTGAGTGTAGAGGACAGGCTCTTACTGCTGTAGGATGTCATTCATTGTGTTAGTTTGCAGTCAAATGCTCTACCACTGAGCTATGCCCCCTATTGTGTTAATTTGAGGACTTCAGAAAGGTAACAAAGTGACTCAGCACCCAGGGCCTTTACTTTGTAAGCATCCTGGGCCTGTGCAGGAGGAGAGCATGGAGATGGTGTGAGAGCTATACCAGCCCGAGGATGGGTAGCCTGCATGCAGCACAGGGGAGGAAAAGAGATTTGCTGCTCCTTTTTGCTCTTGTTTCTTTTGCTGTCTTCTACCTTCTTGAGCTGTTGCCCTTGTGCCACACCACCCTGCATTATAGCCAGCTAATTATGGACCAAAATCTCCACAAACTGTGAGTCAGTTAAACCTTTCCTTCCTTAATTCTGGGCATCAGGTATTTTGTTTCAACAACAATTGAAAAGTAAGTAAGGCAGAAGCTGTAATAATCATATGTTCTATGTCAAGCACTGGTGGACACTGCAAATCCATTAGCTCATTAATTGTCACCATGATACAATGAAGGAACATGTTGAGGTAGCTTCTGTGAGACAAACTGCCCCCAAAAGTATTGGCTTCAACAACATTACCTTTAACTTTACAGTTCAGGTTTCCAGGGCTCAGCTGCCTGACTTTGCCCTAGTTGTTCTCACACCTTTATGGTAAAATAGTTACAGCATAGAGTCCTTTGAAGTCTCCGATATGGCTGATGTTGAGACTGACTCGGTCACATGACCACTTGATGTTGGCTAATGTCGGTCTCAGACAGAGCAGCCAAACACAGGGCACTCAGTCACATTTTTCAGGTCCCTTACAGATGAAATCTAGTTTCAGATAACTCCCTCAAGTCTGAACATGCTATAAACAATAAGGATACAATTTCTAAGCCAGATGAGGGGTACGATGAGTACTGGCCAAATACCATTTTCCCTAAATTCTCTCAGCCAAGAAAACTACAGGACAGGTTAAGATTCCATACAACAGAGAATAAGCTTCACCTCTTGACATGAAACTTGTAAGTCCCCATCGCAGAGAAATGAATACATGATGTTGCTGAAACATGTTTAGAAATTGTGATTCCCTACAGCAATTCACATATGTTCCACAAGCAAATTTGTCTGCCACTCTCCTAAGGAACCCAGGATTCCAGACCGTCTGACTACAGCCCAGAGTACAGGATTCTTCCACTTCACTTGGTGCCATGGGGGTCTTCTTTGCACTGATTTTTTTGAAACAGCTTCTGAAGCACAATTTCTCTCCGTTTGAGGAAGTGAGAACCAAGGATACAAGTCATCCATCTATTACACACGCAGCATAGAGAAGTGTCAGATGCCTTCAAAAGGTCAGAATCAATAGCACAGATCACTCTGGAGTCCATCTGGACACTTGTCTGTGTTTTGAAGGGAGACCAGATCTCTCCCCAACCCTATATTACTCTCCTGTGTCCCCAGTTGGGCTGAGTCTCCTGTTCATTTTCCATGTAAAAAGCACCTATATATAGCTTAATGCTTTTTGCCTATTTCCTGCCCTTTTGTTGTCTGAGGGTAAAAGTCTGTTTCCATTTCGGGTAATTTCTGTACATTTTTGTCTAAGCAAACAGTGTTTGTGATGAAATAATAACTGTACACAGTATGTGTGCTGTGTTGTGGGTCTTACTGGAATTTAGTCTGTAAGAATGAATTCACACAAGTAACTCCCTTGACATAGTTCTTCTTATTGTCTTAAAATCTGGGTTCTAGGAAAGAAACACCCTTAAATTCCATAGAAGCTTGTGTCTAAACTTGAAGGGCAGAACGAATAATGGCTAACTTCTTTTCTGAAATTCTCACAAAGCTTTTAAAACCACCTGTTTGAGATGATCTCTGCCCTATGGCTGTTTCTTTCACTGTGGCTTTTGGCTCTCTATAAAGGCTACTTATGAGAATCAACTTTATTTTTAACCCAGAATTTTCTAGGTCTTTGAGATCTCTTCTAAAACCTTTCTGGAAATGGAACAATTAGTTGTTAAGCTCTTCTCTTTCTGTTTTTACCTTGTATGTGACTCAAAGAAAGAATTTCCTACGGCAGCAGCATCTGATAATCATTAGCCTCACACATCAGTTTACTACTTGTATATGGTAGGCTCTGGGTTATTGGTAGCGAGGGGTTGGACACTTGTCAGCTAACATCATGGTTCTCCGGTCCCTACCAGGCCACATTAGCAGTCTCTATGGGAACCTTCAGCCACTTGTAAATGCGTGCCACCTGTTTTGTTCTACTCATTCAAAATAATTTTATTGGTGAGAGTTTGTAATACATAATAAGTACAATCAACTTGGAGAATAGGTTCATGTACATATTGTATCTTAGTTTTATAAAGTCCCCTTTCTCTCTAGATACTCCACTCTCTTCATTTCTCTAGTCCACAAAATTCTGTGTTCTTGCCTCTAAACATTTCTGTTTTTTTTTTTTTTTTTTGGTGCAGGGTCTCACTATGCATGCAGCTCACATTCATAGCGATCTTCCTGCTTTTTGCCTCCCATGTGCTGGGATTACAGGCGCGCGCCACCGCGCCCAGATGGCATCGCCGGCTCAGCGCACCCGAAGGCGGGGCCTGCGCGGCTGAGGGAACCAAGGATCGAACACTGGTCCCTGCGCTTACCTAACCAAGCGCTTAGTCCGCTGAGCTATACCGCCGGCCCTAAACATTTCTGTTTTGATTATTATATCCATACCGGTTTTTTTATGTAAGAGAATCATGTCATATTAAGCCTGCACCCCCAATTCCAGTGGTTGCAAATAAAATTATATTTTTATCTTTTTCATAATCAACTGGACTCTGGTGGATGTGGTTTGCTTAGGACCTTTCACACTATTTCAGTGGGGGAGTTGGCTGGAATCTTTTGAAAGCTTAGAAAAGCAGAATTTTAAGAAAATGTGTTATCTGTGGGCAGTGGTGCTGGCTTTTGAGTTCAGTTCAGCTGAAGCAGTTGACAGTGTTGTTAAGGTTTGTGCCTAATTGTTTCCCTAAAGCCTCATGCGGTCATGGGGTGGGGAGTTCTAGAGTTTGCAATTAACTCATGATCCCCTGGGATTATGGGTGTGAGTGCTGCTAGGGTTATGGATATGAGTGCTACACCCAGCTTGGGACACATAGCCTGAATGTAACATAAGAGAGACAGACAAAGACTTACTCTCTCTGTAGCTATTGTTGCTGCTACTCCTCCATTCTCCTGTTGCTCTTTGCCACCATCATAAAAGGTTGCTCTCTGCCGTGTCATTCTGCCTTGGAGCCAGCCAAGTATGGACTAAAACCTCCAGTAACTGTGAGCTAAATCAACCTTTCCTTCCTTCATTTTGGGTGTCGGGTATTTGTCTCAACAACAAGAGAAGAGTAACTGAGACAAGTGTTCTTGGATATGCGAGAAGTTCTCACACCAAGGAGTGCTATGGTTTGTGCCTGAACGTCTGCCCCTCCCCCAAAGCCTCGTGTGGCCATGGATGGGCTTTAAACAGGTAGATCAATTTAGATTTTGTGACTGATGGGATTAATGCTGGGTGATCGCTGGATCTGTCCATTGCTTGGACTGGCACCGCCCTTCTCCCAGCCATCTACAGAAGATGGAAGGGGCATAGAGAGGCTTGTCTCCCTGTTTTTGCTCTGATGGGTTTTGCTGTCTTCTGTTGCCATAAACTACTGCCCTGTACCATATGCCACCACACCTTGGAGCCAGCTGATGATGGACTGAAATCTCCCAAACCATGGGCTAAACAAATATTTCTTCTTTTAACTTTGGGTGTCAAGGTGTTTTGTCTCAGCAGTGAAAGAAAAGTAACTATGACAGGGAGGCTAATTTAGAGATGGAACTGCTGGGAACAAATGTCCTCACAGGTAGACACAGATGCTGCCAGTCTACAAGCTGTGCCTGTCACTTGCTAGGTGAAACTTCTGTTGTATGGTAATGATCAAAGAAACTCAGTCTCATGGATGGCTTTGACCTCTGCATGACATGCTACAAAATAAAATTATATGGGAAACACAGCTGAGGTCAATTGCAGAAAACAAATGTACCATGGAGTCACTGTTCTCTAATTTCATGCATTAAAAACAACATTCTTACCTTATTTCTCTCACCTCAATGAAAGATATTTCTTCCATTTTCCACTGATTCCAGTGAATAATTTCTATCAGTGAAAAGCATAATACAGTGTCCCCATCAAGAAATACAAATTCCCAATTCCATTCCAAGCTTTTCTTAACACCGAGTTTCTCATTTTCTTCATATGAAGACTTCTGCTTCTTGTTCTTTCTCAAGCCAACTCTGATCAGATCCACCCCTACAGTCAGCACCCTGTTCTTACTGACCCTACAAATTGCTTCCTCTTTATTCATCCCAGTGGCTAATGGCTAAGGCTTCGGGTCACTTTCATATGCAGCAATATTGAATGAAGTTCACTGTTCTTCAGTGACTCATTTCATTTATTTAGTTTTGCCAATATTATGTTCATCTGTTCCCTTTTAGCTCCCTGGTTATTCTTAGCTTCATCTCATCTTATAAAGTATTGCAATGTGACAAGTTTCTGTGTTCTCACATCTTTACATTTAAAAAATGTAAGTTATTTCTTCCTATAATAATATACAATGTCATGGAGTAGATTTCTTTTTTACATTTTGTTGTTACTAAAATTATATCTTTACTTTAGGCTTTGCCTTGAATTCCACAATATGTACCCAATTGGTCACCGCCTATCTGGGATGACATCAAACAGTGCTAGTATATTTAATATGGCTAAGAACAAAGATTTATATTTATTCATCAAAACTGCTTCAAAAGAAGATGATTATAATTAATGTATGCCAATTCACAATGAGCTGAATAAATGTTACTTAAGCTCTGCTACGTCAAACCTAGGAATAATCTTGCCTTCAATCCAGTAATTTATTCACTTATTTGGCAACCCTTGAACAGTTATTACCAGACTCCAAGTAAAATTAAAGGTCTTTTTTCTACTACCTAATTTCATTTTTCCTTTTGGTATTTCTTCCTTGAAACCACCGTCAATGCTTGAAATAGCCTTTCTTTTCTCTGAAATCCCTGCTTATAATTTCTTCTTCATATTTTTAAGAGTACTATCTATAGCTGGCAAGTAGAATCCTACTTAAAACTATAAAAAGTGACACAGAAGTTGGCCAATAAGTTTGAATTCTCTTCTTCTAGACCTGCCCTTTAAGCAATCATGAAACTTAGACACTTAAAAGCTGAAGAAGTAGAAGAAGAAGAAGAAGAAGAAGAAGAAGAAGAAGAAGAAGAAGAAGAAGAAGAAGAAGAAGAAGAAGAAGAAGAAGAAGAAGAAAGAAGAAAAAAAAAATCCTAGTTTCGAAGACTCATGGGTTTATAGAGCTGCTTGAGAATTTGAACACCACCTAAGTGAGCCCCAACTTTTGCATGGAAGCTGTGTTGTCAAAGTATACACGCTGCAGCCACAATCTTTCATCAATAGGAACTTGGGTTTTTGTTTTTTTTTAACTGGATTAAACTTGAATTAGTTTGGTTAATTCTGTTACTCCAGTCCTTTCATCTGTAAACTGAAAGCACTTGGTGTGTCTAGGGTCTTAGCCTATGGTCTCTAATATGAACTCATGACTTTTACTTCAACAAATAGTAAGACAATTAGAAAAATAAGGATCAGTGGTCTTTGCTATGGATTTGGACATTTGCATAGCACTTGATATTTTACAAGTCCTTTCTGATAAATCTCATTACAAGCATCTATTACTCTCATGGATATTATCCTTGTTTTGTAAAGAGATGTGGAGTGTTTTGTATTAAATAAATATATTTAACAAGAAGTTTCCTTGCACTATACAAGCACCACAGTTTTAGAATCCTTTCTGCTCAGCTTCTGTCTCAGCTCTGCCAGTTAACATATTTTTTCTTTGATTCCTCTGAGGGAAACACTACCTGGAAGAATCCTACATGTGCCAAAGAGCTGTTGCAGGGATGCATAAGATGTAGGCACCCATACAGCACAGAATCTGGCTCATCTATTTCCTCTGTTAATAGATAGGAATTGACCCAGTCTCCTAATAAGAATAAGTTGACTATAGTCACAGAAATAATTGACCTTATAAAGCTTTCTGGGTCAGTGAAATAAAATAAGGGGAGCTCAAAACATAATGTGTGGATGTTCCTACAGAAGTGGGCACTAAATGTAAGTGGATCTTTATGCTTTGTATTGATACAAATCAGAGGATATTTGCCAAAGAGAAAAAGCAGTGAAGCACCTTAAGGCTCAGTATAGCACCCAGAGGCTGCTTGCCACCCTTACGCTCTGAAGCTCCAGCTGTTATTTTGGGTCCCAGGAGCTGTGATACCAGCGATGGGTGCTGGATGGGGCACAGTGGGTGATTCCCATTGCTGTGACCAGTACATTCCAGCTGCTGCCCTGTTCTTGATCTTTCACCATGAGCCACTAATTCTCAGCCTTATACATGATGCAATGGTAAAAGGATCCTAATGGGGTACTGAGTAGCAAGCCCACTACATGCCTTTATACATCACTGCAAAGAGTTCCACTTTAACACTAATTGGGTTTGAAAGCCATTATTGATGTTGGCAAGGAAAAATAATAATCTTTCTTGCAAAGATGAGCCTCGATTGGTTGAATGTACATTATATAAAAAAATAAACTTGATGGAAGAAAATGATAGATACTATTTATCAATTTTTGTGGAGATTTGGATCAGGATATCAACAGTGGAGGCAATAATAAATGCTCATATTCTAGATATAACCAGAAGGCAAAAAGATTAGTTTCAGGGGCTGAAAAGAAGAGATAAACTAGAATGATCTTGTGTTTTTTGCTTAATATAATAGAAGAACAGAATTCCCACTAAAGAAGTGGATCCCTAAAAACAAATGGGTGCTTCTTGCAGGTCCAATACATGCTAAGTATGTAATCAGCCATCAATCTTGAAGAAGTCTCAACTTTACTAGGCCTGGTTTCCCTCTCATTAAAAGTCAGCACTACCAACTCAGCAGAATTGCAGGGAAGGTATGAGATGTAGTGATCTAGGTCATTTGATTAATAAATTGTAGGAAAGAATCACCAGATTAAGGCAACATTATTACCTACATAAAAAACGATTACAGATCCAAAATCACTGAGTTTGTGAAAGAATGGCTTTATCCCATTATAACTCCATCCATAGGAATGGGAATATGGATGCTAGGTGAGCTGAGCCACACACACGATCGCCATTTGCTTACTTTACGACTTTTAACGTCCTTCTTTGTAACTCTTTTCAGCAAGATAGGTGGAAGTAACACAGTGTCATAACCAGATAGTTGTTCTGCCTTCTGGAATAGACGATAACTGGTTGTGTTTCTGTCTGGCCAGTAGGATCTTGACAGAGGCTACATTTTATAATTTCTGCATATTGCACTTGAAATGAAGATCAGGGTGGAGTAATCCTAATTTCTTCACAGGTAAATGATGCTTTTCAAGCCCCATCTCTAGGGAGCCAGTAAAACTTGAGGACCCAAGGGAATTTACAGCAGGTGTGGAAATTTAGACAACTATAAATTATCACTCAATTTGGCACCAGAGAAGTGCTTTTGAATAATTCTTTCATGCCTGTCATAAGGATTTGGCATACAATCCTGTACCACAATGCATGTCATAAATACAATAATTTATGGTTTGTTTCTACCCCATAATGTGCAATGTCATACTAAACATGGGAACAAGCACAATTAGAACTATAATCAGTTGTGACATTTTTTGAAATGTTTCTATTAAATTACTTTTTTTGCTACAGACTGACATTAATAGCTTTTTTCGAGATGAGAAATCATAGTAATTACTCCAGAGAAAATGACAAAGATAAATGTTATTCATGTAAGAAGGCAGAATTGATCAAGAGGTTGATTGGTGGTTGGCTACACACAAAAAGAGATAAAAGTTTAGTTTGAGCACCTATTAGTATCATTTGAAGAAAAACACTGGGAAGTGGCCAGAGCTGTTCTGTCTTGTTTTCCTCTTCCTTCTGACCCACATCCCATGGTTGCAGTGGGCCACTCCTTTGAATAGCAGAAGGATTTTGTAGATAGTAATGTAGGGGAAGGAATCTTTTGGCCACCAGATTCTTTCCAGCAATGTGGCTTGAGACAGAAGTTTCCCTCCTATTTTCTGGAAGTTAGGGTTTCAGAGTTCCTTTGCTCTTCAAAAATATTCTTCCTGACTTTGATATTTCCATCTGTAAATCCATAATTTCCATTCCTAGATTTGGGCTAATTTGTATTCTGTTCATTCTCATGGGTGGTAATGCTCACTGTTTAATTTGAAGTCTTGTGTGCTGTGGTCTCATCATGATCCCAGAAACATTTCATGGGAGGTTACATAGGTTCTTTAGGGAAAGGGGAAGCCAGGTCACTGCAAAATGGACTGCTCTTAGCATTCTCTTTTCTTCCTAAGTCCTGGCTTCTCTATCTTCACATCTTGATTTTATTTTTATCTCTCTGAGAAGTAGCTGAAGAGCACAGATGTCCCAGGTTTGTGTAAGGACGCATTCACCTTATGATCTGCATTTTATGTTTATATTCCAGCTACAATCCAGGGTCAACTCAAACTTCTCTGATCCCCACAGGTCAGTTTCTCAAACTTCTCTGGAAGGCCATAGCATGGACAGGTACTCATGTTTGGTTCATTTTGTAGGTTAGCAGGGGCTTATCCTGTAGGCTGGGCCAATTCCATAATGAGACATAGAGGAGGAAGAACTGGCTTGAGGCTGGATATATAACTCTAGAGCTTCCTCTTGGAGGCCAGCTAAAACAAGCCTTCTCATAAAGAGTAACAGAAATTTATCTCTGAAATTTTAAAAATGTGGGCTGGTGATCTACCTCAGAGCTTAGCACCTGCCTGGCAAGCATTCTGGGTATACATATGCATCTACAGGAAGAGACTAGGTGTGACTAAGCATGATGTGTCCTTATAGAGGGATTTTACAGGGTTGGGAAGACAGACATGTTTTTATAAAAATTGGAATAACATCAAATTAGGTATTTTCTGTGCTTCATATAGAAGTATGTTGGAATTTGAGTCCCAAAAATAACCCAATTAATATGATGTTGGTTATACTTTATTATTGTGAGGGTTATTCTAAGGTATCAACACCACATATTAACTATCTCTGTGCATCACTGTGTTCTAAGCCTTTTGTTGGGTGCCAGGGCCAGGCTGACATGTGTGACTGCTTGTCTTACAAATTTGGGAGATGGAGGGTGAATGTGCCATGTGTTGCCTCTTAAGGAGTTGCATAAAAAGGAAACATATGAGGGAGAGAAAGCCAGCCACTTTTCCTAGAGCAACAAATGAAAGTTATTCAAAAGCAGTGATTTTAAGTAGAAATACAAATATGACAAAGAAAAAAACAGAGATAGATGATGATGAAAATAGATGATAGATAGATAGATAGATATATAGATAGATAGATAGATAGATAGATAGATAAACAGACAGACAGACAGACAGACTGACAGATAGACAGACAGATAGATAGATAATGCATGTCTAGGCTGACATAGTAGAAAAGATCCATGTCCCACATAGAATAAATAGCAAGTTAACCAACCAACCAATTATAGAAAATTGCATAAGAAAGACAGACTTTCAGGGAAGAAAGTAATGGTATGTCACTGTCCTTATCTTACCAAATAGTGCCTGTAACAACTGTGAGCCACTGGACAAACACACCTCTAAAATGGAATGAGGATGCTCACCCCCGGAGTGTTCAATCAACACCGAAAGTAGCCTCTGAATAATGTGAAGATCTACCTAGTTATTTAATCTCCTTTAAAGGTGCCACTGAGTTATTGATTTTTGCTATTCAGAGAAATGAGGAAAAAACATGAGCCTAATTAGAGTTATGGTCCTAATCACATCTCCAAAATGCTGCTTTTCTCTTGTCCTATTCATGTATACCAGCTGAAGTTTCTGCTTTGTGGTCAGGAAATGTGTGTGAGTCTGAAGGTGTGGCTATGAAAAATTAATGACTCCTAAAAGAAAAGGAAAAACAAGACAGAAAGCAGTGGAGCACAGAATTATAACAAATGATGTGCCCGGGGTTATTATGGCTTATGTCTAGATGACCTCCAAGGCCTCATGTAGTCATAAGTGGGTCATTTTGGACATGGCTGGATCTAGAGTGGGACTAAGGATGTGTGGTGCTACTTAATGCACTAATCGTCATTTAACATAGTTCTGGTGTGAATAATGGAAAACTCACCCTGGATGTGAGTGACAACAATCCAAAGGCTGGTAGCTAGGGTGGATAATAAAGAGAGAGAAAGAAGGCAGGCTTACTGCTCCTAGGTGCTGCTCCCCTGCTTCCTGCCTGCTCTGCCATGTGTTGTTTCTCTGTGCACCCTTCCGCCATGCTATTTTGTCTTGAGGTGAATGACTATGAACTGAAACCTCTAAAACATGTAAGCATTCATGAACCATTTCTCCTTTCACCTGTTTGTCTGGTATTTTTCTCAGAGTGAAGGAAATGACTAAGACAAACATGAGGGCTGATAGTCACCTCGGTTCTACACAAAGACGCATACACACACACTTCTACACCTGCTCTGTGGGTGAAGGTGACCGCTGCCTGAAGACAAATGAGACTACCCTGGTCTGGGGGAGAACCCATACCAGCCTGGAGAAGTCCTCTTATAAAAACATGCTTTCCATAACAAATCTGTGATGCTGAGACAACTATTCACTGACCTGGGATAAGCATACGAAATAGCTAAATAATCTACCATCTCTAATATAGAAACAGAAAGGCAGACTCTCAACATAGTTCATATTTGGGTGAACATTAGCTCAGATGAAAATTCAGGACTCTGCCCTTAGACCAGGAGGTGGTCCAAGATATTTTTTTTTTCAGAGTCATGAGAAGGTACATGTCTGTGAAAGGATACAGGCTTAGGGGTAGGAGAGGTCTAAATACAGGGGACAAAACTCTGTAGAGATGTTTGGATACTTTAACCAACAGATTACAAGTTGAAAAGTACTCTGAATATCCATCCTGTATATCAGGTCATACTCTGCACAGTTATTTTCTCCAAAAAGCTTTCCAGTATTCTTCTTTCCCACTGGCTACAGGAGAGCTGTGGCATGTCACACATGGATTACTTTGTTATTTATTCTGAGAAGAACAGGCTTTCACTGGTCATACTCTGGGGATAAAATGTGGTAACATGGATTTAAAATCAGGAAGTGCTTCCCCTTTCCTTCCCCATGAGAGAAAACAGATTTATGAGACAGCATTGTCTTCAATGAGCCAAACTATAGTTCATTTAAGAAACAACAGATACTGAAATTCACAGTGCACCGAGTCAGAGAAAATAACAAGGAGCATAGAGAAGCACTTTGCCCCATCTGTAAGATTAACCAGAAAGAACATTCTAGAATCAGTATGGAACACTGTGCTGGGCCTAAAGGAGAGATGAACAATACACAAAAAGGTAGAGAACATTCCATGCCTAACAAAAAAGTCTTGAGCAAACATTGCAGGAAAGTGTTATGACTGGACTTCGCAGTATGTAAGAACACAGGAAAGATGGCAAGAAACACCAAGTTTTGATAATAGTAACTGGATTGAGTTCACCTTTAGAAGATCTTTAGGGCCATGGTTATAAGGCCCTGTAGACCAGCTGACTTAGGCCAACATGAATGCTTCATTTCTCAGCGCTTGGTGGCCAGAAGAATGAAATCAAGATATGGACAGAGCTAAGACTTCTCTATAGCTTCCATATCCCCTTTGTCCTGTGGCCACCATATTCCTGTCCTGGCTCCTGCATTACATGGTCACCTTCTCCCTCAGCCTCTGCTCATGGTCATCAGTTATAATGTCTGTGTCTGTGTTCAATTTCCTTCTTTATCCAGGAACCAGAAATATTAGAATAGAGCCTCTCAAAGCCATGTTTTACCTTGAAGACCTCTGTAAAGATGCTATGTCTGAACATGGTGCCATGATGAGGTATTGCAGATTAGGCCTTAGCGTAGGTTTCAGGGATTCATTCCAAAACACTTTCCTTGACTAACAAATTAGGCTTTACAATTAACAAAGCATTTCCATAGTTATAGCATTTCATGATATCCCTTCAACCTCTCTGCTTCAAGGTTGCGTCATAGGAGCCTTGATGACTTAGCTAAGGCTTCATAATTAGCAAAATCAAAAGTGCAAGCCAAATTATAATCTACTTTTTGTCTTTGTTTTAAGTGCTTATTGTGTAGGTCCTATGCTTTACACAGAATACCCCATTTGAGTCCCAGGATAGCTCCCTGATGTAGATATCATTCATGCAAAGTTTAAATATGGAGAAACTAAGTGTGAAGAGATGGATCATCACTTTCAATCCACAGTCCTGGTGGGCTGGAATCTAAACTATTGAAATGCATACACAACCATAAAGAAAGGGCCTCTTCTAACTCTTGTGTTCACAAAATGGACATTCACATCATGATTATAAACATTATGTGTTTATATTGACTGTTAATCAGTTGTTCACATTGTTTTTAAAAATTTGACAACAATGCAAATTAGTTTCTGGTCTCCAGAAGTATAAATGGATATTCAGAGAAATAAAGAATTTGTTGAAATCCATAAAACGAGGAAGTAAGGAGAAGCTCCATTTAATTGAAATCCAAGAAAAGTAGAAGAGATCTGTGGGAATGCAGAAAAAAATCCACAAAATACCATGAAATAGAAAACAGACTCTCTCTATTCAAGAAGGCAGACAAAATTCCTAATTCTGTTCCCTGTTTCAATGCAAAATTATAACATTTTGGTCTTTAAAGGCATTTAACACTTCTCAAAATCAGGAAAATAACTGTTGCTTAAGAGTAGAGCTGGGATGTAAGAGTAAATAGCAAGGTCACAGAAGCAAAGCAGGGCAGGAGACAGTGGCAGGGTCTGGTTTCCAAGCCTTGATGAGAGAAACCACGCAGGAGAATCATATCAGTGAAAGGAGCTGGACTACTTCCATCCAAGTACCAATGCCAGTTTCTGATGAATCTTAAGGAGTAAAATGAAGTAGTTCTTTAATGAGGAACTTCATTTGAATTGTGCCTTGGCAGGATGTTGAGAAAAGTAAAAGGCTCAAGTCAACAACTTCAGACAATTTCCAGTTGTGCTGATAACCCACTACAATTATGGACTATTGAACTATATTGGATTATTTTACCGAATTCAAGTACCTACAATATTTGAACTGATATCAAGTATGAAAATGTCCTTTTTCTTTGGCAGAATCAGGGATTGAACTCAGGTCCTTGTATTTGCAAAGGAAGCACTTACTCCACTGAGCCATCTCCTTGGCCCCAAAAATATCCTTTAAAGACTTTGCCAAATACAGCTTCTCTGACAATAATGGAACACCCATCTCTGACAAAATAAAACAAAAAGGAGGATATAAAAAAAGGACCATTTTGTAGTGAAAAAAATTATATATACATATATACAAAATAGGATAGATATATAGCTACCTTCTATTAGTTCACTGAGAAAAAAAGGTTTGTACTAATATTGTTTAGACAAGAGATCATGTCTTCATCATATCCTCTGAATAACTACTATGAAGACAGCAATATGCAATGTGTTAATTATTGTAACTGTCCTACTAACCTGTTTTGATAGTTTCATTGCTATTTTTTTCTCATCAAAATGAGTAAAAATATTTTTTAAAAGCACAAGCCAAACACCAAAAGCACAAGCCTCTAATCTAAAAGGAAGGTCAGCCAGGCCATCCTTGCAAGCTCAAAGCCATGCAAAAGAGAAAGAGTAACAGGAAATCACTCCCCTCTGAGACACCATATGTTTATGTGCATTACCCAGCAAGCCAGTGTGAAAATCTACTGGAAGCAGTTCATGACCTGACAGTAGAATCTATTAATCAAACCTAAAGTAGAGATAAGTATACTGAAAATCCTAAGAAAGGATGGAACAGAAAAATTCTGCAATGAAAAAAGAAGAGAAAGTGTCAATATGAAGAGATAGACAACTAAATATTTCAAATTGGAAAAATCACACTGCAAAAAAAGTAAAGCCATGGAAATGAGTATAATAATTTCCATAATATGCATAATTAACATATTAATGTTTATTTCAGTGAGGTTCAATGGCCTGAAATTTAGAATTTGAAGAATCTACAGAATCCTGCATAGCTATAATATATGTGACATATGGTACATTTTATATATATCATGTGCATGTAAAAATCCACACATATATATATCATGTAATGTCTGTATACAATATATATATACATTTATGTAGTTTTACAATATTATATTGTTTATAGTGTTACATAATGTTATTATACATTAACTTCATAGTATATACAAATTCATTATTAAAAGCATGTACCATATTCATGCATATGTATTGCAGAGTAATCTACATGTAATATAATATATAAAAATGGATGTCCAATAGGATAAAAATATGAAAGAGAAATAAGAGCATGTGGACATCAATTCAAGCTTCAAATTATGCAAAGTACACATGAAAATGTAGGAAAATTATCTGAAAGCACACTGACTAGAGGTCTTTTCTGACCTGATGGACTTGCAGGGGTCAGTGTCCTGATGCTCCAGTGCCTGCCTCCTGCCCCAGCATTCAACTTCCTCCCTTCCTGCAGTACTGTGTGGGCTCCAAGCACCTCACCTCATCTTCTGAGACTCATTTTCCCCTGCCTCACTATTTGACGCTTGGCCCCTGCTGTCCCTGGGCCAAGCACATGTCGCTGAGTCTTACCCAGACCTCGGTACCACCTCGGTATCCTGTGCAGGTCACACACACAGCCAGAAGAACCTCACTTCTTAGAGCTCCACTAGTTGCAAAGCTCAAGGGTTCCTTGAGTGCCCAGGCTATCTGGTGGTTGACAAAAACTCTTCAGCCTAATGGTAACTGTTGCCATCTTCCTCTTGATGTTAATCTTTGACCAGGGTAATTTAGGAATACTATCTGGCTCAAATGGGATTCTGATGAAGCATAAAAATTGTCTAAAGCAGATTTTCTGATCAGGGTCATGGAGCAGAGTCAACTTTTATTACCACTGTGCATGGAGCTTTCCCTCATCCAGCTCCATCTCTGCACTGGCAGCTGCTCCACAGGAAAAAAGACAGCAGATAAAGCTGGACTTCTCCTGCTTGGAAAGTCCAGGAAAGAGACTTGCCAGTAAGTGTGCTTCATGTTCAGGAAGGCAGGGCTACAGATGTATTAAAAATTATTTCTTCAATTTCCAGTATTTTCAAAGTAGAGCATTGTCAAACTAAGTTGTAAATATTTTTTTCTCCCCAGGAAATTTAAACTTTTTTTTTTTTTTTAACAAATAAGGAGTTTCTTCTCCTGAGTTTCAAATGCTGAAAGCAGGTCACATTCTGGTTTAACATTCTGGGTATTCACAGTAACATGTTTTTGTTGATGTCTTGCTGTTCATTGACTATTTTTTTTAATCCATAATATAAGTATACTTAGATAGTTAATTGATATTTTAGTACTATCTCCAAATCATGACCCATCATATTTTTCTACATGCTGGATTTTTGTTTTTTGGGTTTTTTTTTTTTCTTTTTTGGCAGGGTAAGGATCTACAAGGTGTTCAGGGTCTCACTACTAGATCAAACTCTTAGTGATTCTCCCATTTACAGCCTCCCAAGTGCTGGGATTACAGGTGTGCACCACCATGGCTAGTGTCCATTACTGTCTCAGGGTGCTCCCAGGGAGGGGCCAGCACAGCAGATCCCAGGATCAAGCGCCTAGCCCCTGTGCCTAATTGCAGGCACTTTAATCCACTGAGCTTTTTGCCAGCCCTCGCATGCTGAATGTTATAAATGTTAAATTCTGATTTGAAGAATGTACCTTAAAAAGTGATTTGAGAATAAGATAAAGTAAACATGGCCTAATGTGGTCTTCAATAAATTTTTGTTGTATAAGAATAAAACCTTTTAAATAACCTATCAAGACAAAATATAACAAAAGCTCTGAAGGTAAAAAAAAAAAAATAACAACAGTGTGACACAACACCTAGTTTCATCAACCTATAGCTCAAAAAGTGCTGTAGTTACAGAGTTTACGGTGTGAGACCAACTGGCAAATGGTAGAAGACACTGGAAAGTCACCATTGTGACTTAATGAAATCATTCCTTTTCATGCACTAAAAAGAAAGGAATAAAAAAGAAATCATCAGATGACTGAGAGATAATGTTAACAGTCCTCCATGTGGTAACTCAAGTCCCTCTACTCATAAATACATTTTATTTTACCATGGCTTTCTCTTTTCTTTGCCTCACTCCACCATCCTTAAATGCCACCTCTTCACACCTGGCTTCTCTCTACTCAGCAGTCTCACACCTGAAGGACTGTATCTTTTATTTCCCTCACCAATTGTATTAAGTCCTTAGAACAATTAAGAAATTACTCATGTCAGATTTTTGGATCAAACCTTAGGGTGACCATTTTAAGGATATACAGCCGTATGCCTCATGTCCTCCCCCTGCTAAATCAAAATCCATTATAGTAATTCTTTCCCAGAGTTATTCTGAGAACTGAGATGTAAATTTCTTAGAACTCCTGGCATTGCATCTGAAGCATAATAAGTGCTTTATGCATGCCACCTACTTTAAACTTCTTTGTCATCCATGTGGTCAATTCCAGCTGTATGACCTCAGAATGATTTTAATTTTTCCCTTTATACTGTACAATAATCATTCAGGAATGATGGTGGACATTGATATTCATAGAACTTGGGAGACTGAGTCAGGAAAATCCTCATTCATTCAAGGCCAGACTGTGCTGCTTAGTGGGTCCAACACCAACCTGAATTATATAGTAACACCCTCAATCAAAAAAAAAAAAAAAAAAAAAAAAACTATAGAAATGGATCAACTAGTACTTTGCAAATGAGACTGGGGTTAGTCTTATTGCTAACAATCAACTGTTTATATGGTTTCCCATCATCCTTGAGAAGCGGGTAGCTGAAATCATTGAAATAGCTAAATAAAGGACAGAAATTCCTCCATCCTTCCATGCATGCCTTTTGCCATATGACCACTGGCTTTGCTCAAGAAATGAGGTCTATTTTTTCATTCCTTGAATTTGGGCTAGCTTTATGACTCTGTTTATTTGTTGTTGTTATTGTTTTGTTTTTGTTTTTTGTTTTATGTTGCAGAACCAGGGATTGAATTTAAACCCTTGCACTTGCCAGGGAAGTGCTTATTCCACTGAGCCATCTCTCCAGCCCCCTATGATTCCTTTTGATCAGATAGGAAGGATTGGAATTCTTGGGTCTTGCAGTTTTCCTACATACTGTCTTGTTGCCATCATGTTTTAGCTTGAGCTGATCACCAAAAGGAGCAGAGAAACAGCAAGTAATGATTAGCAGCTTATGGCAGAGGTATCAAATGTAGTCACATTTAGCTCTCCAGTTTAGTTAAGAGGTGACCATAGCCACCTATACCACTCACCTGGCAGATCCCAGCCTAACTCTTTTTTTTTTTTTTTTTTTTTTTTTTTTTTTTTTTTTTTTGAGACAGGGTCTTACTATGCAGTTCAGGCTGGCCTTAAGCTCACTTTGTAGCTCAGGCTGGTCTCGAACTCACAACAATCCTCCTGCCTCAGCCGCCCGAGTGCTGGGATTACAGGCATGCGCCACCACGCCCGGCTCCAGCCTAACTCTTGACTGTGAAGACAGGCACTCCCAGAAACAAGTAAATTTTGCAGTTACCAAATTTCTAAACAATTATTGTCCAGAAATGCATAACTATGCAAATACAATATGGCATATAATGGCACATGCTAAAGTCAAACACTATATACATATTTTCTATTTACAAAATTTATCATATTTTCATTTCAAATTTATCATATTTACAAAATCATCATATTTTCCATTTACAAAAACCTTATAAGCAAAATATGTCACTCTCACACAATAGATAAAGAAACTCTGTCTCACGGAGAGCCTAGTATTTGGTTCTACTAACTTGCTACAACATCTGGCATCTCAAATCTGTGGCCAACACTTCCTAGAGATAATAATTGAAAGCTGTACAATCCCCAAAGAATTTTTACAAAAACTTTTCTCATTCCTTCAAGAATACTGAGAGGTAAGTTCAAATCTCATATTCTTGAAGACCTTAAATTTTATAAATATACCCTAGAACTTGAGATGGGTATTCAAATACAGAATTACATTCCACTTGAGGATACTGAAAAACATCTCTGATTTGTGCTGCTCCCTGTTTCTGACATTTAACAGCAGAATCCAGTCTGGATATGAAAACTTCTCAGAAAACTGTTTTTAAATTATGAACCCATCATCTCAGCTATGGTAACCATGGATTCCCTGGACTGATACATGGCCTGGAAAGGCAGGTAACAAAGCCCCCACCCCCACCCCCACCCCATCACCTCTTCAGTGGTTGCATGAGTGAGTTTCCTCATTGCTGACTAGACATGATATTTGGCATCCACGACCTAAAGCAGGAGAGGTTTAACTTGGCTCACAAACTCGGGACACTGAGTCCATGGGCAGCTGGCTCTAAGCTGAGAAATTCAGGGCAGAAAAGTTGATGGAGCAAAGCTGCTTAACAAAGGTGGCTAAAGCCAAAGCAGTGGAAGAAGGTTAAAGAGGAGGGAGCAAGGAAGTGGAGGGAAACCCAGAGCTCTTCCCTGATCCCCTATAAGACTCTTCAGCTGACCAAAATGACAGTTCGCCTCAGCTATCACAATTTTCTTGGCATTGCTATCAGTGCCACATAGTACATATCTGGATTTTTTCAAATTCTGAAATATTGTGTAGATGTATTAGTAACTGAGGAGATACATTAATTTAATTTATTTATACGGCATACTTATGTGGGAAGTCCCTGATAAATAGTTGAATATATACTTATATTTTAGGGAAGGTTCTACAGGGTGTCAGGGTCTCTCTACTAGATCGGACTCATAGTGATCTGCCTGTTTACAGCCTTCCAAGTGCTGGGATAATAGGCGTGTGCCACCATGCCCAATCTCAACTGCCCTCTCAGCGTGTCCCCAGGGCAGGGCAAGCACAGCAGGCCTGGGGAATGAATCCCTAGGCCTTGCGCCTGCTTGTAGGCACTTTAATCCACTGAGGTATTTGGCCAGCCCTAACTTATATTTTTAATATGTGAACATTTAGTCCTCTGAAAATCTAATGTCCATGCAACTGAGAATCTCAGCTTCTCTTTCTTTCTTAATTTATTGTTTTTAATCAAAGTCTGTATTGCATGTCAGTAGCAATCTTTATAGTAGTTTTAAATTTAAGAAATTCCAGGTTTCCCTTCTAGTTAAAAATAAATGTGAGTCCAGTCTAGTATTGAGACCCTGAGTACCCTGTAGACCATTCCCTAAAGTAAAATAAAATAAAATAAAGTATGTGATAATTTTAAAATGTTAATAATTTCCAAATAAAACATTTAAATGTATATGTTTTTAATGATTTGGCATGTAAGGATTTATTGGTCAGATATAAGAAAATTACAAAGTAGAATAAATCAAAAATAACAACAGAAAGCACCAAGATATGTACTGATGTGTTGGATCAGGAGTACACATTGGCTAGTATAACCATTATCTGTGATGTCACTCTCACAGTGGGAATGGAGCTAGAAATCACTAAATAGTCCTTGAATAAAAGGTGGCTATGTTCACCATCTAGAAGTTTTTAATACCATGATTTTCTATAGAATAATTAATAAAAGACTTTATATAAGATATAAGAATAAGAATTTCTTTACAAGCCCTGTTTGATGACTTAAGGTTTAATAACAAACACTATATATTTCATCTAGTCAAGACCTTAGCAACTTTTTCACTGGATTTTATATCTTTGTTATAAAGACTTTCCCCCAAAATCTGATTTTCCTAAGCAAGGATAAGGTCAAGGCAGAGAAAAAGTTCTGAATTGATCAGTTGAGTTTAGGTTTGTCTTTTCTTTTACTTTTCTTGTTGCTGAGACAAAATTCACAACATCCAAAGTTAAATGATGAAAGGTTTATTTATCTCAGTTTGTGGAGATTTCAGCCCATAGTTGTCTCCAAGGCAGGGTCAGAGGACCACTGCAGAAGAGAAGCCATTCATGGAGGGCAGAAGGTTGAAAAGCAACAAGTAGTAAAGAAGCAGGTCCCAGGGGCCTTCACAGCTTTTTTCTGCCCCTGTTATATTCTTTCCATGCTACTGGGCTTAGGGTGGTGCCAAACCATTCAGTGGACTCATTTAACAGTCACACCCCCTTATCCCAGCCCCACACATTCTAGAGTCAGCCATGTCTGAAAATTTCTCACTGTGTGGCATGAAGGTCCCTTATGTTATGCAAGGCTCAACACACCACAGCAGTTTTCTATTTTCTCAAACTCAAATTGCTGAAAGAGTATTTGTCAACCTGATTCATGAACCTTTGTTGAACTTTATTGGTCAGTGTAAAATCTTCTATTCTTCAAAGAAGTTGCATAGAATTACTCTGCGACTCAGAAATTACACTCCTTACTCTATGCCCAAAACAAGTAGAAACATATGTGTGCTCTAAACTGATACAAGGATGCTCATAACAGTACAATTTCCAAGAGCTAAGAATTGCTAACCATTTACATATCCATCTGTTAATTAAATGTTAGAAGACATGATATGACAGTGCAGCCGATTCAGGCATGAATGTTAGTGAACTGGGTACGTATCTTGAAGTATGGATGAATGTTGAACAAATGATGCTAACTGAAAGGTAGATATATAAGGACACATGTGTCCTTATATATCTACCTTTCAGTTAGCATCATTTCACTGCCACACAGTGAGAAATTTTCAGACATGGCTGAATCTAGAATGTGTGGTGCTTCAAATTTCAAGAATAAGGAAATTCACAGAGTAGATTATCAATGATCAGAAGGTGGGCATAGGGGAGAATGAGCCATGAGCTGCCTGGAGACTTCTGGGAAGACGGGGTATAAGCAGCACAGCAAGAGCCTCTCTGAGAGCTGCCATTCAAACAATGGAATACAGAAAGGTGAGGACAAGAGGAGGAGGTAGGTAGGTCCTCTGAGCCCCAGAAGGATCTGAGGTGAGAGTTGGGGCCCACAGGGAGAGCTCAGAGAGGAATTTCAAAGTAAAAAAAAGAAAATACGAGGAGCCAGTAAGCCTTCTCCTAAGGCAGGATCCACTGCATGGACAAAACAGTTCAAACTTGCAGACACACAGTGACTCTAGCAACATGGAGAGACACAGCAGTGAAAGGAAACAGTGCATGTGGAGGACAACATTACCTGGTGGTGTGTGCTGTGAGACCAGGCATCCCACAGGAAAAGGTCTTGGCCAGAAGTCGTCCTGAAGGGTGGCAACTAAGTCCAAACCTCAGAGCATCCACTGTGGCCATGGAGCTACTCCTAGCTAAATTCAAGCCCCAGAAGGCACACTGGCTGCTGTAGGCTAGATGGGTCTGCTCCTAACCTCATGGCCAGAAACCCACCTGAACCTCAGGGGAAGTAGAGGTGCAGGCTCTCTTAGATTATCCATCCCCTCACCCCAAGCTACTACTGTGTTTCTAGGATAAATAAACCTGGATCTGAACTCTAACTCTACATGTTGTCTAAAAGTGACAGCAAAAAAACCTGGAAGGAGATTTCTCTCTCTCTCTCTCTCTCTCTCTCTCTCTCTCTCTCCATTGTTTCATCTTCTTTTTATACGGGTATACATCTCATTTCTAATTTCTTTGTGGCTATTACTCTGCTTTTCCTTTTTGTTTTATCCTTCTCTCTTTCCATGCTGTATTCTACACTTTGTGATCCTCCTTTGTCTTCCAACCTTGCTTCTAATTTCTCCTCCTCAACCTCCTCCTCTTTCCCTTTCTTTTTCTTTTTTCTCCATCTCCTCCTCCTCTTCTTCTTCCTCCTCCTCTCCTCCTCCTCCTCCTCTTCCTCTTCTTCTTCCTTTTTTCCTATTTTAACCTCAACCCCTTTAAATGAACATATTGAGGGCAAATTGACTGCATAAAAGTTTCTGCTTTGGTTTATATTTCATTATATAAATACAAATCGAGGTCATATGTTTAAAGGTGGCAAATTCACATTTTGTCATTTTCTAGATTACATTTGATGTTATTGCTATTGCAGATTGTACCACTTTTGCCAAAGTGACATAATGGTTGTAACTAGTGGTTCTTCATGGTATCCAAAGACTGAGATTTCCCAAAGATCAAAGACAATACTGTGGGCAAGTGTCAAGGAACCAGGGACTGGGCCAGACAGGCAGCAAGTTCTCATCCCAAACTAATCAAAGAGATAGGATCCTGCAACAGACTGAAAATCCAAAAATCAGCTACTTTTTGAAGATACCTCTGGAAAGTAGCCATTTCCTAAGAGTTCTAAATATGAGCAATAAAGCTACTCTCCATAGGCAAGTTAACAAGAATTAATCAATGAAATAAACTTTAAAAACATTAAAAATGAGAAGACACTTAAACAAGATGAAACCCCAGACATCCAGCTCACCAAAGGCAAAGCCAGGTGGCAGGCAGTGAGGTGGGATACTCTGAAAGTGCCCCCAATCTGGCCTCTGCGAAGTGGTAACAGCAACGTGAATAAATGACACCCTTGAAAAATATAAAATCAGAATAATTTTTCAAATAATTAAAGAAATGGTGATCAAATGTAAAACAAGGTTGGTCAATGAATTGTGTTTCAGACAATGATGAAAAAGTTTAGAAAGTGGATAATGATGTTGGTTATAAAACACTGAGAATACACATTCGCTGAATTAAATGTTTTCAAATTGTGATTTTTATGGCATGCAATATTAAATAAAATATTTTAAAACAGTTTCAAAAGGAGGTTTTAGAAAGCATGATCGGAAACACAATACACAAAATATTTATGGACAAGGATCAGCATCTCTCAAGAGCAAGTTTTTCCTGAGAAGAGCTGCACGAGACGAAAAGAAAAGGCAGCCAGCAGCACACTCTGCAAGTCTGCTCACAGCAGGGTACGGAGCTGGGTCCAGCTGTTCACAGCTGTCCAGGGGATGAGAGACATTGAACACGCACAGTGACATGCAGCACCGGAGGGCCTCCACGGGGGTAAATAACTTATTTATTGGTTTGTCTTTTCCCTTAGCTTTTGTTCTCCAAGTCGTAGAGTACGTGAAGAGACTTTTGCCCCATGATTACTCCATATGAAAAATAAAGTAAGGAATATATAAATCGTGAGGTAGGAGTGAAACAATATAAAAGCCCTATAGCAATAAGATATTTGCAATGTATTAATTTATCGAATCTGTATGGTTAAGGTGTCTTGAAACGGTCTGATTGACATTTGTATTTCAATAAAATAAATAAATAAATAAATAAACAATAAGATAGCAACACAGTCTCAGAGGCAAGCAAGCAAAGTAGAAGACTTCAAGATTGCATAACAGACAAAGCATTTGTGTGGTCCCATTTATTAATTCAGGCTGTTTTGTTTCCTATTTCATTCAGATTCTTTTATTAAATTGATGTTTTCATTTTTAATTTTTCAAACTCTATTTACTTATTTATTTATTTGGTACAGGATATTACGACACAGCTCAGACTCGTAGTGATCCTCCTGTCTCAGCCTATCCAGTGCTGACATTACAGACATGCACCACCATGCCTGGTTTTGGTGGCTGGCACTGCACGTGGTAACAGCGATCAAACCAAGGTCCTTGCTCTTGCCAGACAGGAGCTTAGGCCACCGAGCTATCTCCCTAACCAAACAGATGGTAAAACAAAAAGTTCATAGGTCATTATATTAGAATTTTCCAGAAAAAAAAGCAGCAGTTAGGCTCATGTGTCTGTGGAAGCTGGAATATTCCAGGAGCTTCTGTTCTTAGGCTGGAAGACCAAGAGATCCACTGGCATAGTTGTCTGAATCTGAAGACCTTGTTAATGCAGTAACATGATAATGTAAAACAAAGTCTGAGGACCAGAGAAGATGAGGTCAGATGACAAATTCTAATTCAATCTTCTGGTCTGGCCCTATATCCCTATACTTTAGAAATGTCACTTGGTGTTTGTTTCTCAGCTCCATGTGTATCTCCATTGGAAGGGATTCCTCCAAACTCACTGTTTAAGTTTTACTTCTGTCTTGGGCAGGAGCCTGACAATGGCTGATGCTCTCTAGTCTGTCTTTTCCTTGTGCTGCTTTGTGGTAAGTGTGAGGGCTACAGCAGCAGCTACAGCATGACATAGTGGCACTAGATGTCCTTCTTTGAAACTGATTCCAGGTATTGAATTAAGTCCTCCTTAGAACAACTCCATTTAAAAACTGAAAGCCATAGAAGTAGAGAAGTGAAGCATTATACCCACTGCCATGGGATTAATGAGTAGAAAAATTAAATCCAAACCAAACCTCTAAAGTTATCATAGTATTGTCTCAGAGCACCATCCATGAGAGCAAATTTATTGCTGAAAGCCAATCGATTGACCTCGAAACATGTAGACTGCAATTTCATTGCATTCAGTTTCCCCCTTTGGGATGAGGGCCACGCATGTCTCTGTGCAGACAGCATGAGGCATAAAGCAGTGTCTCACTCACAATGAATCCAGGGTGCTTTCGGCTGCTCATTTCCATGACTCCCCCACATGTTATCAGTCTCTTTCTGCATCACACCACTGTGACAGAAGGCTTTGTGTGTCCTTTGAAATGTTTGCAAAAACATACAAGTTTCCAGAAATTAAAATAAATCTATGGAGTAGGAAGCATATAAATTTTGATAATGTCCTCTTTCCTTGCTGGCTGGAAAATTTATATTCCCACAGGTGGCCATGCCTGTTTGTCTTCTGCCCTTTCTCTGCATGCTCATCAGCGATTCCTTCACTACGGGCATGGATTCTGCCCACCTTCAGGCCTCATAGTCCTTTGCATGGATTTTTTTTTAATGAATTCTTATCTTAACAAAAATGTTTATTAAATTTCTAACATGTGCCCTGATACCATGTTTCCTGAAGGTAGACACCATTCTACCTCATCACTGTAATGTTAATATATATTATCAATAAGTATGCAAATATCTGGTATTGATAACCAGCAGTTCAGTGACACAGACACGTCGACCCTGTTGTGAAACTTTTTGTTCATCTAATACCTTAGTGGCAACCCTTTCAGGTAAAAAAAACCCAGAACAGCCATTTCCGGAATGGGCTTCCTGTACTTGTTTTTTGTTTTGTTTTTGTTTTGTTTTTAATGTATTTGTTATAGGGTCTCACTAAGCAGCAACAACTTGTCACTGTCCTCCTGTTTTCAGCCTCCATAGTTCTGGGATTACAGGCATTTGCCACCAATCCCAGACTAGGCCACAGGCCCAGCGAGCCCTGAGGGTGGGGTTGGTGAGGCCTGTGGTGCCGAATTCAACTCTGGTCCCTGCGCTTGCCAAACAAGGCACTTAGTCCACTGAGCTATCTTGCCTGCGCTTTCCCTGTCCTTCTAATCAGCCTCACACAATCAAGTGCAATAAACAGCAGTAGTCCACAATTTCCTTCCTGAGAAGTTAGTCTTACTGGTGACTAGCATTTATATAATTTTGTGCGATGGACTCAATGAATACCTTACAGGAGTTCCAGGAACTGTCAAATATGTTATCAGGTGAAGAAGCTTGAAATCGCAGCTAATCTGCAATGTTCATATAATCCCAAAGTAATCCCAATGAGCCACAAAAGAGTAAGGTGGAGGTTCAGTGTAAGCTCATGAAGATGTGAGGTCAAAGTAGATTAGAGTGATCTGAGAAAGGGCCAGGAGGGAGGAAACTTCCAAAAAGTGAAAAAGGCAAGACTGCAGTTCGCCCTCACATCGCCCAGAAGATGTGTGGGCAGCTGGCTCCCTCAGTCTACTCACCTCAGGACTGTTCATGTCTAGAAATTTTAAGATGCATTTTTACTGTTTTTGGCCATTAGGTGTGTAGGAATCTTGTGCAGTAGGATTAGGAAACAGGTACACTTCTTTTTTAAAACACACAGCTGTTCACAGGATTCCCAAGTAAAAGGAATTCACCCCTAGATGGCTTAGGATCCATCTCCTTTTGTGTGTAGACAGCCTCATATAATGAGGGAATAAAATAGAACTGGATGAAATGGCTCTGAAACTTCATCTTTTAAATATTGTGAACACTTCTCTCTAACTTGGGTTTGAACGAAGATGTTTCTATTTTTTGATAGAAAGAATAATTCAAGCCAATAGGGTTTTGAGTGTTCCTGCCCTTGGTCTGCTTTTCAATTGTTTTCAACAAAGGACCAATGTCAAAAGGGGACACGGTGTCCTGGTCACCTTGGCAATGTCTATATCAGCTCCCTCATTACAAGTATTTTCCTTTATCCATCTTCCTTTTCCTTTTCATGGGGGAAAGTGGGAAGGCTCTGTTCAAGTGCACAGATTCTTTCAGGGAAGAGGACAAAAATCACAGATACTTCTTAAGTCCTGGAGAGGAAGTGCCCTTCTTCCCTACTCTCTGACTCTTGCCATGGTGGTGTGAGCTACTCTGTGCCAGGCAATTAACATTTTAGACTCATTTTCTCAACTTCAAAGAACCTTTCATTTCTGATCTTTTATTTGGGTCATGTTTTACTTTCATAATACATTTTTTATAATTTGTTATTCATTTACATTTCAATTAATGATGGTGGCTGTTTGTAAAAACACAGGTAAACACTCTCTGATGGAGGAATGTGAAATAAATTATTGAAGTTGCTATAATCCACACTTCCATTACCACTTCATTTACTCTAATGACACTAAAAAGGGTTGTCACTCCCTATGTAGCTCGCCTTAGTAACAGAAATGTCCTTTGGAGACCACCACACTGAGGCTGTAGGTATTTGCCTGTGGAGCTGCATATATTCATGAGGCAGTTGTAGGCTAGACTGTACCCTGGGAATCTCCAATCAAGGGGGAATCTCAGATAGGAAATCTCAGAGCCTTATAAGAAGACGCTCCTGGGCTCAAATAATGAACACTTAACAAGAAAGCCATTTGATTACTATCACCATAGTTTAATTACTTGGTTCTCTTTGGCATTACTATTGCACACTTTATTTTGCACTATGTAAATCAGTGAGAGGAGAGGAAAGAGGCAAAGCTGGACTTGGCATGTGCTGTGTATTGGACAGCATCCTCAGGGCTTCTGCAATCCATGCCCCCAAAATTTCTAAGCCAGTGGGAAAAATTGTCATATAGATAATTATAATATAAATTATAAGTAAAAAAGTAGAAGAAGCTCTTAGGATGCTTGATGCAATTTGCAAATGAATGATAGCTCTAATATTTCCCACATACTCTTATCCTTCCCAATTTTCATTAACAGCAATGCATATACTGAGTAATTAGTATGGTAAATGTATTGTGAGTCAGTGTGGCAGGTGCTCTTGGTGGTGACCTGGTCATACTTTCTCATCATTGCCACTGCACCACACCATGGCCCAGCTTCCAACACACAGCTTCTGAATCTCTGCCTATGGGATTTCTTCACTTCTCAGAGCCCGCTTTGTTGATGTGAGTGATGGAGCATAAAACTCCATCTCCCTCACACTGCAGCAGGGCTAACCATGCACACAATGTATATGCACTTCAAAAGATAGACTGATAGATAGACAGACAGACAGACAGACAGACAGACAGACAGACAGACAGACAGACAGACAGACAGATAGATAGATAGATAGATAGATAGATAGAGATATTTTCTTTACTGGTGATAAGCTCCACTCACATGCAGTGTTACTTGACTGATTCACGTTGTATTGACTTCTGTCCCATCTTTCCTTGCTATTATGGTTTATACCTAGCTATCCCTCCATAAGCGAGGTTTTAGGAAGCTGACTGCATCATGAATGTGTGGTCAGCATGCCAGTCCTGTGATAAGCTTAGAGCTAGATATGATGCCGGAGCTGAAGCCTGATAGAAAAGGTAGGTCACTGGGCCAGTGGTCTATGGAGATCTAGCTCCTCCCTCTTCCTACTTTCCTTTTTCTCTCTTTCTCTCCTTTCCTCTCCTCCTCCTCCTCTTTTTTTTCTCTCTCTCTCTCTCTCTCTCCCTTCCCTCCCTCCCACCCACCCCCTCTCTCTCTGCCTAGTGCCCAGCACTGAAACCTTCTACAAACTATGGGCCAAAATAAACATCTTCTCATTTAATTTGCAGGCGTCAGGTATTACATCTCAGTGGCAGGAAACTAACTAAAATACTTTCTCACTCACCTGATGAGTCAGCTGGTCACACTTGAATCGTAGTTACTTGGCCTAGTTCCATAGCATACACATACTCTTTTGAAATCTTTCCTTAAAAATTTATCCTGCCCAAAACCCAGCCAAGGACCCTGAGTTCCTGATTCATGAGTGTGTTCAGAAATCACCCAAATACCACTTGATTGGATTTCTGAATTTTCTTTCACACATGCTTTATTTTTTATACTTTTGAAATCAACTACAGTGTTTATTATGACCAGTCTGAAAGTATTTATTCACTCAAAATCTAAGAAGGTGACTTTGTTTAGCATGATGTTCTTGCTAATATCACCCAGGATCTGAAGATCGAATTATTCAGTGTTAGGCCCATGATAAGATTCTTTATAAGATATGAGAAAAGGGAAAACATAGATACTCAGAGAAGAAGGGCATGTGAAGCCTGGGTATATATTGAAAGTTCTATGCCAACAATGGGGAAAAGTTTTGATATCTTGGTGTGTGAATGCCAGCATCCAGAATTGTCATTACATTCTAATTTATGTGACACTCCTGTGGAAATGAAACACGTATCCTTTGTATTACTCAGAAAAAAAATCGGATGTACACATATGTCATCATTTTTAACTTCATCATGATGACAATTCAATGCACATTCATTAGAACTGTACATTTAAATTTTGAATTTTGGTCTTTCCCCAACTCAGTGATATATGACACAATATTTTCTGTGTCTTATTGGTACTTGCAAAATATATAATGAAAGGAACAGTGAGTGGTGTTGCTGTGATATTCAGTAGTATTAAATGAACTCATAATTGTGAAATTTTCCTTTCACAGTGGGGTATTTGGCAAGTATTTGTTAAGAAATCCCAATGTAAGTCAAGGAACCTAATCATGTACACTGTTACATAGACACATGCATGTACATGTATCTATATGGCAAAGATCTAGTTTTTTTTTTCTTTCATTATCTATATAGTTATTTACTTATATGTTATGCAAATTAATCTCTGTGATTATGGGATGTCCCATCACCTGCAGGAGAACCCAGAGAGTCAATGGAATAATCCAGCCTGAGTTTGAAAGCCCAGCAGCACAGATTTCATGGGGAGAGAGACAGATAGATGTCCCACATGAAACAGACACCATGAATTATCCCCTCATCACCTCTTTGTCCTACTCAGGCCTTCAGCAGGTTAGAGAGTGCTCACTCACATTAATGAGGTGAATCTCTTTATTACATCTGCTAATTTTAAAGCCTCTTTCCTGAATATAGCAATAACACACCCGAGATAATGTTTTTCTTGCTATCTGGGCAATCCTTAGTTCATCAAAGAGGACAAAATCGATCATCACTTTGAATTGTTTATATTTGAATACCTTTTTTTGCTATTTATTTCCTTACCAGACCAATGGGTGAGTTTCAATCTCAATCCCATTGGACACAAATTGGAAACATTCCAAAGTGATGAAGTTGTTATTCTGAACTGTCCCCCTCTTTACTTTATTCTTTTCAAAATAGTTTACTGCTGTTTCTGGCTTTGAATATCAATAACCATTTGCACAGTATTCTTAAGACTTTGGGTTTGAATTTTAACACTGAGCAATGTAGTTCTCCCATTCTTTCATAGATTTTTGGCTTAGATTTTTCCAGTTACACTTGCTCAGATTGCATCTTCCTTGAGTGATCTGCTCAAGACCAAGGCATAGTCCTGGCTGCCACTGGCTAGGACCACAGGACTTGGAAACTTCATCCTGCCCACTATTGTAAGCCTTATGAGTTCTACATAACCCACAATGATCCCCTGGCTGGCTCCCTGCATACCTCATTCAATGGAAAGAGTAAAATCCAATCATACTACACAAGTTTTGATTCTCGAAGGGTATTTATTCAGAGCATATTTGAACATATTGGCCAGCATGCCTATTGAATGAAGGAGGGTAGCTATATATAGTCCCTTTGAGGATTATGCATACTTTGGAGGCTGAAGAAAAAGGTTTTCTTTTTTTTTTTTTTTTAATCTTTTTTTTTCCATTTATTTTTATTTTATTAAAATACAAATGTCAATCAGACAGTTTCAAGACACCTTAACCATACAGAGTCGATGAATTAATACATTGCAAACTGTTTTCATAACGTTTTGGTACTGTACAAGGTGCATACATGAAATTATAGTTACAGGTTTTTTTATAGCTGAATTATATCAAAGATTCAATAATTATTTACCTAGTGGATGACCATAGCACTAAAAGCCGACATAATATCCTGTCCAACCACCAGATGAAAAAAATCAGAGACAATCCTGATTATATGGCATTATTTTTATTTTAATAGGACTTCATGGTTTAAATGTTTATGTTCTCCCAAAATTCATGTGATGGAAACTTAATCACCAATGGAATACAGTTATGTGGGTCATCTATGTGTTAATCAGCTCATGAGAATAGAGGTCTAATTAATGAAACTGATGTCCTTATAAAAGAAGCCCCAAAGATCTGCCTGACTTTTGGATACCAGGTGAAGTTACAACAGCTGTTCAGCCCTCACCAGACAATACCTATGTTTCTATGATCTTAGCCTTCACAACCTTCACAGGTGTTAAAGAACATTTTTTGTTAATAAGTCATCCAGTTTATTATATTTGTTATAGCAACTTAACTGGACTAAGAAGGATCTTTAAACTTGGCAATATGTACTCTTTTACTGCTCAGAAAGGCAAAAGTGTTACAATAGCTGAAACGAGTCTAAGATGAACTACTGACAAAATATATTTGCATCAATTATAATTAATGACTATGTCTAAATATGAAAAGCCTGGTTCCAAATGCTGCCTACCATTCACACACTGAATTATGCAGTTTGATTTCCATCAGGATTTGCATATTACAAAGTATTAATCTTATTGGTGTCTTGAGTGTGTACTTTCAAAATATTTTTCATCTTAAGCCCATCTGCCCAGTATAATGGGATGTAATTTGTTGGTCATTTTAATGTTGTAAAGTTATTAATACCAGATGTTCATTTTCTAGAGCATTCCAAACACAATCCGTGTTACTATTAGGAAAAAAAATGTTTTACAATTGCATAATCATGTTCAATAAATTTCAGGTCCCATTAAAAATCATATCCCTATAGTATTTGCCAGAAGGTATTTTAGGTAATGCCCATTTTATCTTGTTTTATAAAACAACTTCAGATATTAAGCATCATATACATCAGTACACTGCACATTTTTTAAAATTTAGTACAGGGTCCGCAGGGACTCCCTGCACAGATGGGACTTATAGTGATCCTCTTGTTTTCAGCCTCCCAAGTGCTGGGATTACAAGCGTGTGCCACCATGCCCAGTCTCCATTGCTGTCTCAGGGCACCCCGGGGGTGGGGACAATGGGGCATGTGGAGCAGGGAATCGAACCCCGATCCTTGAGTCTGCCTAGCAGGTGCTTTAATGTTATTAATGACTTCATCTTCACCATTTAGATTTTTTGGAGAGGCAAATTATGTTTTATTGGTTACTATAATGTACTTTCCAGTTTATATCTGATCAACCCTAAGCATACCAAAAGTTATGCTGAGAATTAAACTGGTTCTTGAGCTCCTTGTATACTGACAGGCAAATTACAAAGTTCTTTTGACTTCTCCACTTTTTTCAGAGCACTTCTAAGCAGTATGTGTGTGTGTGTGTGTGTGTGTGTGTGTGTGTGTGTGTGTGTGTGTGTGGCACAGAAGTAGAAGAGACCATCTGTATTACATCATGTTCTTAATTGTAGAGAATTTCTGAAAATTAATCTGACAAAATCCTAAACCATGCCTAACCCATAGGCCCACATCCTTCTATATGAAGATGGAATATTATAGCCTTTGTCCAGCACTTGACAGCAAGAGCTACAAGGGTGCTAAATAGCTTCATCAAGAAAAGCCTTTACCACTCTTTCAGCTTCTCAGGACTTCTCTGTCCTGCAGGTGGAGAGGGCAGCTAATGCTCTTCTTCACTCCCAGATACTTGCAGCAGTAGTAGAAGAAATGAGTCTGTTCTTTCCAGACCACAATGCAATCTTCTTGTTCTCAGCTTGTTATCCAAGGCCAGTATCCATCAACTGAACCTGCAGATGGCACATGTATGGTGTTCCATGTCTCTGTCACATGACTGCCTTGTTCTACATCTTAGAAGATTGTTGTCACCTCCCAACTTGGAAGCTGTGATGTCTGAGTGACAAGACAAAGCACCAGGCTTTTCATTTTCTTCCACATAGGTTAAGGTGATGGTTCAGAACTGGTGGCAAAAATGTTGGGTCAGAGGAAGACATTATACTAAACCATGACAGATGTGGAGTATGGGTGAGAATCTCATCTTGTCAAAATTTGCTGATATGCTTTAGGTATGTGTTACAGCAATATGATTAACAGTATGATCTAGCATTTTCTTAGGGAGTCAAACAAAAGCATTTTGGGATTTCTACGACATTCCAGAGATTCTCAGAACTGTGAGTTTTCACAAGGGGTTCTGCAAAGAAGACTCACTGATTCTGTTGGAGAATTAACATCCCCATCCCTCAGCTCCAATGTGGCCTTCTCCCTGGTCCTGTTTGAGAACTTTGTGTAAGCCTCTTGAGGGCAGGTCCTGAGTGCTAATCAACTGTGAAAATCTAGCTCCAATAATAGGACTTAGAAGTCCTTCAGATATTTAAACATATACTTACATTAAAATGTAATACTTAAATTATGGACCTATCATCGAAATGCATTAACTTTCTTTATTCCATAGGGATTATTCCCAGTAGGGAGATAGCTGGCTTGAATGGGATTTCTAGTCCCACTCTTTTGAGGAGTCTCTACACTGACCTCCACAATGGTTGTACCAGTCTACATTCCCACCAGCGATGGAGAAGTGTTCCCTTTTCCCTACAACCTCTCCAACATTTGTTGTTGGTTGATTTCCTTATGATAGTCATTCTTTCTGGAGTGAGATGGTATCTCAGTGTTGTTTTAATTTTATTTCATGGGTGTCTAGTGATGTGGAACATTTTTTCATATATTTATTTACTTCTTTAATTTCATCCTCTGAAAAGTGTGTATTTATCTCAGATACCCATTTCTGAATTGGGTCTTTAAATTTGAGGGCCTTGTGATATCTTAGTTCTATATATATTCTAGACAGTAGTCCTCTGTCTGATTGCTTATTAGTTAGGATTTTTTCAAAATTTGTGGGTTGTCTTTTCACTCTGTTGACAATTTCTTTTGACACGCAGAAGCTCCTTAAGAAGAGTTGATCCCAGTTGTTGATTCTTTCAAGTGCTTCCCGTGTGAATATATGTTTGTTCATGAACTCTTTACCTACGCCTATGTCTTTAAGAGTTCCTCCTACTTTCTCTTCCAGGAGATTGTGTTTCTGTTTTAATGTTTAGATCTTTAATCCATTTTGACTTTAACTTAGTGCATGGTGATAGAGCTGTGTCAAGTTTTAGTTTTCAGCATGTGGAAAGCCATGTTTTTCAACACCATTTGTTAAAGAGGCTAACTTTCTTCCAGTGAGCTTGTTTAGCCGCTTTGTCAAAGATCAGATGAGTGAGTGTGATTGTAGATGCCTCTGCATCTTCTAATCTATTCCACTGATCCTCAGGTCTATTTTGATGCCAATACCATGTTGATTTTATCACCGTGGCTTTGTAATATAATTTTAAGTCAGGAATTGTGATGCCTCCTGCCTTTTCTTTATTGGCCAAGATTGCCGTTGCTATTCTAGGTCGTTTGTGGTTCCAAATAAATTTTAGGAATGATTTCTCTATGTCTAGGAGGTATGTTGGTGGCAGTTTGATAGGGATTGCATTAAATTTGTACAGCAATTTTGGTAGTATGGCCATCTTCACGATGTTGGTTCTTGCTATCCAGGAGCATAGAATATCTTTCCATTTTCTCAAATCCTCTATAATCTCTTTATGTAGGGTGTTGCAATTTTCTGTGAAAAGATCTTTGACTTCCTTGGTTAAGTGAATCCCAAGGTATTTCATTTTCTGCGATGCTATTGTAAAAGGTATTGTTTCGATTGTTTCCCTTTCAGTGTGCTTGTTATCTGTGTAGAGAAATGCTATTGAATTTTGAGTATTGATTTTGTATCCTGATATGCTACTGAATTTCCGCATCAGTTCTAGTAGTTTCTTGGTGGAATTTTTGGGGTCTTCCAAGTAAAGTATCATGTCATCTGCAAATAGTGATAATTTATTTTTCTACAACCCTTCCTTTGTCTACACCTGTCAAAAGTGATAATTTAACTTCTTCTTTACCTATTCTTATTCCCTTTATTTATCCCTCTTTTCTAATGGCTGTTGCTAAGGATTCCAAGACTATATTGAATAGGAGGGGTGATAGAGGACATCAGGTACCTTGTCTTGTACCTGATTTATGACTAAAAGATTTTGGGGCCAGGGAGATGGTTCAGTGTAATAAGTGCTTTCCTGGCAAGTGCAAGGGACTGAGTTCAAATCCCTGGTTCTGCAAAAAAAAAAAAAAAATGACTAAAAGATTTCATTTTTTCCCCATTTAGGATCATATGAGGGATTAGAGAAAAACTTCCCCTCCCAGAAGAAAAATTAAAACTTGAGCACATTCAGTGAACAGATACTTATCAAAAGAAAAACAAGGCTGGGGAGATAGCTTAGTAGAATAAACACTTGCCTGGCAAGTGCAGAATTCAGAGTTCGATCCCCAGCATAGAAAGGAAAGAAAGAAAGAAAGAAAGAAAGAAAGAAAGAAAGAAAGAAAGAAAGAAAGAAAGAAAGAAAGAAAGAAAGAAAGAAAAAAGAAAATTGACCCATAAATACATGGGAACAAAAGCTCAGCATCTTGGTTCATTAAAGAAAAATACTAAGACTGGAGTCATAGCTGAAGTGCATAAGCACCTACCTGTCAAGCACAAGGTACCAAGTTTCATCCCGAGATCTGCATGCTGTGCCTGACCCTGAATTGGGTGTAGGTATGGTGGTGCACACCTACAATCACAGAACTCAGCAGGTAAGATTGGAAGATCACTACGAATTTGAGATCATCTTAGGAGTTACAAAAGTGAGCACATGGCCAGCCCAAATTGCATAGCAAGCACTTGTCTCCAAAGAAAGAAAAGAAAAAAGCAAGCAAGCAAGCAAGAAAGAAAGAAAGAGAAACACAAATCACAGCAGCACTGAGACTCTACCTTTCTTTAGAAAGAATGACTATCATTAAGAACTGAACAATAATAATAATATAATGTTAATAATAATAATAATGACAATGTTGGATAGTCTGTAGAAAAAAGGAACCCTTCTACTTTGTTTATGAAGATGTAAACTGTTAACTAGATTAGTCATGGAAATCAGTATGGATAGTTAAAAAAAACTAAAACAGTATATGCTATATTTTTATACTTTTATTTCATTTTGAACAGTTAAAAACAAAAGCAAGAAAAAAGTTAGAAACAAAGACGGAAACAGGGCGACATATAGCAACACACACATTGCATATTTTCAAAAAAAGGATAGCAGATTAACAGTGGATGATATATTAACAATATTTTTTCTCAAATCTGTTAACAGATTTGACAGATACAGTCATGTAAGATTGGATATATGATTTGATGCTACATCTTGGTTTGAGCAACTAAGCTTCTTTGTATCTTACTGAAAGCGTTATTAAAAGAGTTACAGTGATATATGTGTGGTCATGACAGTGATGGCACAATCAGTTGCTGAACTACAGAAGCAATCTCTGTGCTCATCAACAGATGAATGAAGGATACAGAAAACATGGTGTATATGAGCCATGGAGGGCTATGCAACTGTACAATCTAAATTTGAGTCACTTGTGAAAATATATTGAAATTTTTGAGACCTTACTTCTAAGTGAAACTAATCAGGAGCAGAGCGTAAATATCAAATAGTTTCTCTTATATGAGAAACTGAAATTATGAACAATTTAAAGAATGAAATAAAAAAGTGTTAGGAATGAAAAAGGTAGACCTTAGAGACAAGAAAGGGATCTCAAGAGTGGGAAGTTGTGGGAAGCAGTAAAAATGAGAGAGATGAGATAGTTATATGTATCAGTTTATCAAGGGGATGAAATATATATATATATATATATATATATATATATATATATATATATATATAATGACAATGCAGAAAAATAATTTAGGAAAAACTAAACATAATATATAATCAACTAAAATATCAGGGTATAAATTGAAATTAGTCTAAATATGTAGCTACTACTAACTGCTATAAATACATATGTATGTCTATGCATTTAGATTTTTACATTCCGGTAGTAGGATTTAGTGTGGCATTTATTATCGTACATTTTATTTCACATATTTTCTAAATCTTGTATTACTAGTAGATAGCAGTTCAGTTTTCATAGAAGTTATAAATGTGCTTTTTATTTACTAGAATAGCTTAGGAGTTATGCATTTTACAAAAACGCATGTTCCATCCCAACTACTTTATAAAGCCCTTTATAAAGCCACCTCACTTATCTCCACAACAACCTTGCAGGGCAAGTACTATTGCTTTCCTGATTTTACAGGAAGGGAGTTGGAGCACATAGCTGTGAAGTGCTGCTACAGCCACCAGCTGTGGCAGACAAAGTGGGCTCAAAGCCGTGACCTAGCCTGGATCCAGTGTCCCCATGCAAAGCCCTCGCCTCATGATTGTCAGAGTATGGCTTTTAGAATAGCAAAGTTAATCTAGACTTTCCTTCTCAAACTCAGACTTTGTGAATCGTCAGCTCTGAGAGTGGAGTCTGCAGGATCAGATGTCTAGCAATACCAAGATTTGCAGGTCATTTTTTTGAGGGCTCAAGTTTGCTAGAGATTATTTCCAATCTGATTTCCTCCAGAGCCTGATGCAGTTGTTTGTTTACTTCTGTTGCTGTCATTTCAGACATCTCAGCTCTGTAACTTCCAAGTTCTTCTGCTGGACTTGTTTAAGATGGGCTAGAGATGTGAGATACACTTTTGTTTCTTCCTTTTGTTGTATTTGCAGTGATGGTAGACAGAAAGGGTGTGGGTCAGCAAGGCTCTGCAAAATGTGGAAGGGTAAGGTAGATTCGCCAAAGCTCCTGCTGTGTGATATTCAATGTGATTTCTACTTCATTAAGGAGAGGATGTCAAACCACAGTAGAAGAAGGATCCAATGATGACGAGTGCAGGCTGAAGCCCTGATCAGAGAATATAATATTCGAGTTCTAGCCTCAAATATGCATAGAGGGCATTCAGTGGGGCAAAGTGCCAGAAAGTCATTGCAGAGAGATCAGACAGAGGGGAGGAGATGGGAAAGACTAGGATCTGACTTTTAAGATGGGGAGGATGGGCATATGGCCAGAGTAAACACTGAAGAAACAGATAAAAATTGACCCACTCAGACAGACTAGGAGGATTGTGAATGCTACTATAAGATCACATGCCAAAAATCTTGGAAACAACCAAGATGTCTGTCACATGAGGAATGGTTGAAAAAGATGTGGTATTTCTATATAATGGAGTATTACTCAGCTATAAAGAATAATAAAGTTGAAGCATTTATATTGAATTGGATGCCACTTGAACATATCCTCATAAGTGAAATAAACCAGACACACATGTGCAAATATCACATATTCTCCCTAGTATACGAAGTGGAAAGAAGAAATACAAATAGAAAAGTACAACAACTAAAAAGAATTGAGTCAGATGGTTAGGGCAAACTGAACAGCATACTCTGCATGGTACTAATCACCTTTGCTTCTGGATGGTTAACAACCTAAGTTCACAGATCAAAATTGGAGAAATACAAGAGCTACAAGGCCAGCCAACATTTTAGCCCTAGACTTTCAATGTCAGTGAAGACTCAGGGCATAGGAGAACCTGTACTGCAACATCATGAAACTCAGTTGTGCCCCAAATTTTCTGAACAAGGAGATTATGGAGCCACAGAGCAAGGAGATCAATGATCTATAGTGTACCTGGGGAGAGTCCCATGGAGAGAAAACTTTCTCTCAGGCTCTCATAGAGAGCAAACTGGTCAAGCACTGGCCGTGACTCATCCATATGGATGACATAGACAAAGGATCTACAGAGTAAGGTACTGGTTTACAAGATAAACCCTGAGGGGACTTCACTGACCTCATCAAAAACAAAAACTACATCTTTTGGTATATCGGTCTTGATCTATCTTGGTCTTAACCAACCAGCAGAAAAGTATAAAAATGAGGTATACAATGTGAGGCCATAATAATAAGTTGAGCTATAAATGGCTACAGTCAACAACTTCTTCAGATAACTCACTATTATTGTGGAATGCTGCACTGTGTTGGATTGTGTCGCCGAGTTCAGGCACCTAAAGTGGTTTAATGACAATGGAGTGCCCATCTTTGACAGGTCTAGACAAAAAATAGGGGTATACAAAGGAAGAATCATGATGTGTATGTGGACAGTACAGTTAGGATAAATATGCTGTGCTTCTGCATAATTCTTTAAGAAGCAAGATTTGCACTAATAGTGGTTGGACAAGATATTATGTTGGCTTCTGGTACTATGGACAGACACTGGGAAGATAACAAGGTAGAAAGTATTAATTATTAAATCTGTGATATAATTCAGGTGTAAAAAATAAGATAAGTAAGCAGCTATACTCTTTTAATTTACTGGTAAGAGACATCTGCTATAATAGTGTCTGTGGGTATAATGTCATATATGCACCTTGTACGATACCAATACATTATGAAAACAGTTTGCAATGTATTAATTTATCGAACCTGTCATGTTAATGTGTCTTGAAACTGTCTCATTGATATTTTTACTTCAATAAAATAAAATCACATGCCAAACTCAGATACTGAAATATGTGTTACATTGTTATAGGTAATAATATATATTCAGACATCTAAATTTCAATTAATCTAAAATGAGCAATTACTCATAAAAATCAAATTTTTTTTCCTTATGTCAATTCATATTTTTAGCATTATTAAAAAGAAATCAAGAAACCTCATTGATATCCAAGTGGCAAATTTTATAATTCCAAAGACAGAAATTTTTTTAAATTTTAAAATGAATAAAATTGGCAGATAAATCACTAGAAATAGCCCAGCATTTCAAAAACAGACAATAGGAAGTTAACAATAGCTGTTATGCTGCACATTGGTGCTTCCAAAGTAGTTGCTCACCATGCCAGATATAAGCATTGAACATTGGTCAAAATAATCTTAACTATTTCCCTTCAGTAAACAAATAGAAACTAATAATACCATCATCCTAGCTCTCCTGTTTGAAAACACTTCAACATGTGCTCTGCTTGCCTGTGATAAGGAATTGAACCTCACTCATCCTAACTTAATGATGTGTTCCTACCTGTGAGGCTCATCACAGCTTTCCAAAATACTGCTCAAAAGGCAGTCCCTGTCTTCAGCACTAACACTCATGCTGGGTGCCGCAGAAGACAGCCAGCATGATGCAAAGTACACATGCGATGCCTTGCCCCATCTTCCCAGCTCTGCTGTGCTCCAGGGACAGACTCATCTGTTCTAGTCTGTCAACGTCCTTTATGTTTATTATGTACCACATTCTTTCATTTCAATTTTTAAAAAATCTTTCATTTATATAAGTATTTGGTACAGGATCTCACTATGCAGCTCTGACTTGTAGTGATCCTCCTGTCTCAGCCTCCCCAATGCTGGGACTACAGCCATACACCACCATGCATGTTTTTGGCGTTGGCATGGCACAGGGCTGGCAAAGCATGCAGAACAGGGGATTGAACTATGGTTCTTGTGCTGGCCGGGCAGGCATGTAGACTCCTGAGCTATCCATCCCCTATACATAACTTTTTAACTAAGCCTGGAAACCTGGATAACCGTTTCTGCTCACCTTCTCGGGACTCTCCCATCACATCTCCTAATAGAATCCTCCCTAAACATTACCGTAAGATTGTAATTCCTTTCTTTGTACAGCCATTGCTTTTCCAAACATTTACTGTATGTCTACTCACTTTTATTCAACAAATCATCTGGATAATACATACTGTCAAAGACCATCCCATTTCTAACACTATACATACATGAGTTTGGAAGAGAAAACTTCTATTCTATTTCTTATGCTGAAATTATTAGCTGTAGACCTGAGCGACACACTGCCACTGTACCCATAGTGCAGCCTCCCCAACTCTGGCAGCTCCACCCTAATACTTCACTGCCTGTGTGAAGAACTTCTGCAGATGTGGAGAATCCTACCTCTAGGCCTCAGACTCACAGGCTGGCAAGCTCTGTGAATCCATGTTATAGAACATTCCACGCTCTGCCTGTGATTTGTACGGCTGACATTTCCAGTGGTGTTCACTCAACCTGTCTCCAAGTGGCAGCATTGCCTTGATCACATTAAATAAATCAGAGGTACTAGAAGAAAACAAGGGAAATGTTCAGCAGATGGCTCTGAATCCTCAACTGTATCATTGCTGATCTAGGAGACTAACATTTTTGCACCACAAGATAAGTACCACATTATGTGCAAATGGGACTCAAGAACACATAAACCACAGTGAATTCTCAGACATCAAGTGAATTGTTTCCCAGGTTCTTTTGTTTTCCTTCTAATGTATGGCATTGGCAGTAAATTTTGACAGGATTTACAAATAAAAATCTGTTTAAACAATGCAAGCATCAGAAATGCTACTACTAATAATAATATTAATACTAATATGCTAATAATAATTAAGATAGCTCCTTCAGACATATATCTGAGGCAATACCAATGGTTGTTTCACAAAGTTTCCAAACTATGAGATAAAATATTAGATTAGTGAAACTAAAGCCCATGGTCCAGCCCAGGACATGATTAGTAATTTATACAAGAAGTAGTGAGAAGTACATGGACACCTTCAATGTTGACACATCTCCACACAAGGATGCCAGGGTTGACCAAGTAATGTGCAAAAGCTCTGCGTTTATGAATTTTCAGAATGAATCCAGTAAAAATTGGCGCAAGAGACACATGGGAGGATCCAGGACAGTGTGGGCTCACTGAGCATTCTCAGCTTTGGAATTGGTGACATGTGAGACTAGTTAAGTCTTTGCGGAGAGCGGGATGTGCCATCTTGTGCATTGCACGAGGGTTAGCAGTGTCTCTCTATCCACGAAAACTTACAGCTCACTATGCACGACAACTTGAGCAACGAACGTCCACAGACGCTGCAGACATGACCTGGCTGACCACGCTTTGAGCACCAAGCAGCTAGATCATATCCGTGCATCTTTTTCCCTTGGCTCTTTGGATGGTGAATGTTAAGTTTGATGAATACATGAGGGTGCTCAGTCTCTAGTGAATCAGCTCACAGGAACCAAGCTTGTTTAGAGCACATAGAGCAACCAGATGTCACACTTCCTGATTTAAACTGAGGCTGGTGAGGTAGCTCAACAGCTTGAGTGCCTGCCTGGAAAACACAAGAGCCTGAGTTTGATCTTGAGTACAAAAAATAAAAATTAATAATTAATTAATTAATTTAATTAAATAAAACAGAATCAAGTTAAACTGGAAAAATCAGTATTGCTGTTGCACTGAAATTCCACTGAAGGCTTATGGGTGCATTCTCCCCTGTGCTACAGCTCATACAAAGTATCAGGAATTAGACACATAGGGCTTCGGCAAGGAGGCTGGGGTCTGAGTCAGGGAGTGAGTTGCATCTTCCCAGTAGTTTTCCTGGGTGGGTCAATCATGTCTGCATGATTCATTCTTTGTCTAGAGACTGTCTAGGTTTCTTGGTCAGAACAGCATAATCCCCTATATTGTAGAAGCTACAATGACAAATTCTTTCTCTTTCATGTTTTGCTATTTTTTGAGAGCCTGTGAGCTCTTTCCACTTATTCCCAGCCCTCCATCTCTGTGAGCTCTGTGTCCCTGTATCCAACCACAGATAGCAAACATCCAGAAAAATAATTGTTCTGAACATATGAAGACTTTTTTTTCTTATCTTTATTTTCTAAAAACTGTAATGATGTACTTGCCATTTACATTGTATTTAGTATTGTAAGTACTGTGGAGATGATTTAAAACATACAAAAAATGTGCAAAGATTATTTGCAAATGTTTCATTATTTGAAAATTTGTACAAGGCACCTGAGCATCTATGAATTTTCATATTTGTGGTGGTTCTGGAAAAAATTATAAGCAGAAATGGATGGCTACCTATACAGTCTTGAGCTAAAATCCTACTAAAAAATAGACTTATTGTATACAATTGTACTTATATTTATGATTTTCTAGTTTTCATATTTAGTCAGTCAGTTAGTTAGTTAGTTAGTTAGTTAGTTAGTTAGTACTTTGTCTCACTGCACAGATCGGAATTGTAGTGATCCACCTGTTTTCATGCAGCCTGCACGGCACTCTGGGGATTGAGCCTTTTCAACTAATGGAGTTGATAAAATGAAGAGGAATCTGATGATGAGACTACTTGCACTGACAAAAATAAAAAGAAACCACCATGGTTTCCAGCAATTCCGGAGAAAATGTCAGGAGGTGGCCGTATCGTTGGATACTTGTCTGAGAAAGGTGAAGTATGCTTACACAATCCCACGCTCCTCTCAAGTGTGCCAATCTTCCTTCACCTCCACCAAAGCTACTACCTCACTATCACCATCTGCTGTAAGTATAAAAGGTAATGTCCTTCTGTGATTTGTGTACAGTTGTCTCTCCAAAGCCTCATGCAGTCACTGGGGAAGGCTTCTAGAATTTGTGAGTGCTTCTGGGATTATGGGCATGAGTGTTGCACCTGCCCTGGGCTGCATAGCCTGACCAGGATGTGAGGAAGACAGAGGGGCTTGCCAGCTGCTACAGTCACTGCTCCTCCCTTTGCTCTTTGCCATTTTTCCACCACTATGAGCTGCTGCCCACTGGCACCTGCCACTTTACCTTAGAGTCAGCAGAGTATGAACTGAAACTTCTACTAACCCTGACCTAAATAAAATTTCCTTCCTTAATTTGGGGTGTCAGGTATTTTGTCCTAGCAACAAAGAAAAAGTAACTGAGACTTTGCGCTTAAATTTATCCCTGAATGAATTTTGGGATTCCTGAGTATCTCCTTTGATTCACTGAGTATTATTTGCATGGCTCCTTGGGCAATCAAATAGGACAGCCCTGTTCCTTGTATTTTCTACTATTTTTCTTGCCTTAATTATTTTAGCAATCATCAGTATTAGCACACTTATTTATCTCAGTACCCCCATTATAATTGCAGTACTTAAGGACTACATTATTTTCTGTTGTTCAATGCTACTTGGGCCAGTGTCTAAAATACTGTAAAGTCCAATAAATACAGAATGATTAATAATATAATAAAAAATGAAGATAGGTAAGGCAGAAAATAGCTGTCTTTGAAACTTGGGGAGTGGAGAGTTAAGAAGACTTGCTTTGAGAAATTTCAAGGGAGGCTTTCTAAAGTTGAGCTGGGGATAGGTGACTCAAGCCCTATCTCAGAACAGTTGAACATTGGTGACCTTTTCATCCAAAAATCCTACCCAATCTTTCTTTAACTCTAAAATATAAAGAAACAAAGTTTCCTTCTGGTCTTAGGTATGAACCATCATTACTGTTGGATATTTGCTCTATCCTGAGAAACCTCCAACCTTCCCAGCTTCCAAGGTATTGGTAACCAGTTGGTGACTGGATCAAGGGATACATTGTGTCTCACACATCTCACTTATCCTGCACTTGTATGGCTCTGGACTCTATGGCATTTACACTCCCATGGACTTTGTTCTACAAAGCTATATTGTTTTTGGTGGAATCGGGGATTGAACTCAGTCCCTTGCACTTGCCAGGGAAGCCCTTATTCCACTGAGCCATCTCCCTGGCCCCCTACAAAGCTAAATTTAACTACCCCAATCTTTCTACTGAGAGAGAGCAAATATGTACACGAGAATGATCTCTGCACTCAAAGGGCTTCTCTAAGCTGTGTATTTGGGAACAGGACTGGAAGTCACCCTGTTCTTGCAGATAAACACAAGCTGTATCTATTCCATACTTCTAGCTTGTCTCCTGCAAGCATGCCTCTCCTAGACTGGCATAACTTCCTCCCAACTCTCCCTTAGCTTCATCTCGAACCAATGCTTCCTCAAACAAAGCAAAAATAAATAAATTAATTAATTAATAATAAATAAATAAATAAATCATCTCCCATGTTGCAAGCTAGAAATCCACACACAGGCTGTTCCTCACATTCTCAGGAACAACTTTTTCTCTATATCCACAGCACCCATTTAGAAGAAAATCCACCCATTTTATGTAGATGGCTAGCATTGATGTGAAACTAGTTTGCCTATCTTACCTCTTCATCTAGTCACAACCTACCAAAACCATTCTCTTTATTTTGTTTAAAAAATTTTCAGAAATTCTCTAACATTTCTAGAGAAGTGCAAAATCCTTACCATGGTATTTAAATCCCTGTGCTCTGGCACCAAAATCCTTTGGAGTTTGTCTACCACTTCTCTGTTACCCTATACACTGTTGACACCCCTGATTGGTCACATTTCCCCCTGACCCCTGCCCTTTAGCACTTGCTGAGGATTTCATGCATCCTTCAGACTTTTGATATGTTGTACTCCAAGCAAATCAATTGTATTTAGACTCAGCATAACATTCTCTAAGCGGTGATTCATTAACACTAGGTAAGCCTGTGTTGGGAGAGAGTGAAGCTCTTTGAATGTGAATGCTTATGCTGTGCAGTCTATCAGTGTGATGCTGGACAAGTTATTTTACATGTCTATATCTACCTCAGATCTCACATGTATAAATTAGAAGCAAATTGGGCCGGGGAGCTAGTTCAAGGCTATAAGCACCTGCCTGGCAAGCACAAGGTCCTGAATTTGATCCCTGATGGTGCAATAAATAAATAAATAAACAAACAAATAAACAAACATGATTTTATTACTAATGGTCATTAATGGAGATGAAGTGCTGCATGGTAGAGTACTTGCAGCTAAGGTAAGCATCCATTTCAAACAGAATTTGTGAATAATTCTGGGTTAATATAGTCACTATTTTATATTCTTTTAGATGATCTGTGCTGATGTTAAGAAATTTTAAAAAAACAATGTTTTAGTTTAAAACACTAAAACTAAGCCAATAAAATAAATTATAACCCCTATTTTATGGACATATTACACAACTAATAGGTAATATTATGTACAGTGAATCTAAAATTGTTTTGTAAATTTTAGTATTGTTACTGTCTGTAGCCTAACAATTAATGAACTAGATACTTAGAGGTCTATATATTTGTACCTAACATGGGATACTTATTTCTATAAATGTTATTTGAAGGTATTGCTGGACTTCAATCATGAGAAGACGCTCAACAACTGTGATGCAGAAAAGAATTGCCTGACAGCTGGAAGGATATGAAAAAAAATAGAAATTCTTAATGATTTTTCCATAGAATCCATAAAGGTAACAACATGTTCCAATATGGACTTTTGGGGAAAAGCATACATAATAAAATTATTATAAAATTTGAAATCAGAAAATGAAGACTTAACTATGTTAAGTGTGCTTTCTCCCCCTACATGATAATGAAATAAATTATTCAAATGTATAAAGTTACTATTGGATATTTCCTTCATGAAGTCATATGGCATTTTGAGGGACACAGAAGAGAGTTCTAGTCACAGTTGTAGCTCTGTCCCCTGGCAATGGACCCTTTTAATGTCTTCTCTCTGAGCATTAGTGTCCTGCAATGTCATATTTGGAAATAATTTGCATCTTGTAATCCTACTGGGCTTTGTGAAGAATTAGATGAGTTAATGGATGCAGCTTCACTGTGCAAAATGAAAAGCGTTATGGAAATTAGAGATGTTATTATCAGAGAAAAATTGGCATGAGGTGAAGGGAATTCCTCCTCCAAGATGCAGTATGTGTCAGGGTTTTGAATGATGCAGAAATGATCCACAGATATAAACCATCTCCATTACTGACATTTTCTCTTCCATTTCTTTTCTTCCTGTGAGCCTAAATAAGACACTGTGTTCCACTGACAGGAAAAAAAAAATGCTCAGCTCCTCCGTTTCTCCGAATACACAGATGCATGGTTAGAACTTGAGAATGACTTCAGCCTCTGGCAAGATCATTTCATACTGCTCAGAATCTCCTCTACCCCCTGCCGGGCATAGGGGAAAAATAGATCTTTCTGTTTTTCCCTTAAGGTGAGAAATCATAAAATGAAGATAGAGACAGAAGAACACAACTAGAAAAATACAGGCAAGAGCTCAGGGATTCTCAGCTGTCAATTCAGCTTCAGAGATGAAGTAGAGGAAGAATGCTCAGTGGGTCCTGTTTGAGGAGACAGAGGAAGGAAAATGTGGCTGTTGCTAGAATGGGTGTGAGCGATGACCACATGGATCATTGTGTCCATGCCCTGATGAGGCAGCCTGGTGGGCAACTGTGACTGTGGAACTAATCATGGCAGCAGAAGCCTGGGAGAAAGCAAGTGCAGAATTAGAGAGGGCAGTAGAGGGGAAAACATGGTGTCCTTGCAGAAAGGCTCCAGGATAGTTTATTTGAAGCCATTGACAAATTGTACGGAGCACTTGCAAGGCGTGAGGCACTGTAATACACCCAAAGAATTCAAGACCTAATAAAATGAGGTCCATGATTTGAAAATTGCCTTCAGTCTTCTGAGAAATTCTATAACAATCAGTTTGGGTGTAAGTAGCATGGAAGATCTGACAGTGTTGGACATATAAGCAGTCTTTTGGAAACACTGACCATACTGTGGAGAAGCAGAAAAGAAGCTTTTTTTTTCCTTATTGTTTTTCAAAGCTGATTAATAGGACATTTTCAATAGTTAATACATTTTACCTTGTTATCTTCTTAGTGGTTATCCATAGTATGGGAAGCAGACAAGATATCCTGTCCTAACACTATTACTACAAATCTTTCTTCTCATAGAATTAAGTGAAAGTAGCTGTATATCTATCCTAATTATTCTCTATATACAAATACAAAATGGTTCTTTCTTTGTATCCCCTTTTTTTGCTTAGTCCTGTCAGAGATGGGTATTTCATTGGCATTTTAATACTATAGGTTTTTGAATTCAGCAAAACACTCCAACACAGACCAGCAAAACACAATACTAGTGGGTTAGCTGCAGAATTTGGTGACTACAGCCTTTTACAACTCAGCATATTATTATAGCTTTACTTTATGAGCCTTGTTTTTCTACTTTTCTGCTGGATGGTTAAGACCCAAATAAAACAAGACCTATATAACAAAAATGTAACTTTTGTATCTGATAAGGTCAGTCAAGTCCCCTCAGGATTTGTCCTGTAACCCTGTACTACACTTTGTAGATCCTTTGTCAGTGTCATGGCTATTGCTTGACAATTTGCTTTCTGTGAAAGCCTGAGAGAAAATTTTCTCTCCATGTGACTCTCCTTAGGCACATTATACATCATCATTTGCATTTCTCTGTGGCTCCATGATCTCCTTGATCAAAAAATTGGGGGCACAACTGAGTTACACAGTGTTACAGTACAGGTTCTCCTAAGAAGCCTTTCAACAACAGAGGCACTCCATCAGAAACTGTGATTTGCTTTTGACTTCATCAACATGGTCCAAAAGCACTCCAGGGGCAGGAGACAACCTGAAAAAGCCACAGTGGTGAGAACCAGGAAAAGCTGCTGCAAAGCTCCGTGTGTGGTACAGTGATGCACCAGTGTTGGCATATAAACAAAAATCTTGAAGCTGTATTAAATTTCAGAGTTTTGCTTGATGTTCCCCTTAGGGTCTCAGTTTTTTTTCCTTTCTAGTAAATTTGCAATGTTAATATATTTATGAAGAGGGAAATAGGGAAAAACAGCAATCTTCTTTTCTAACAAACTACAGGGCTTCAATTCTGTCCAGGGCACCAAAACAGTGAATGTAAAATGATTACAGATGAAAGTTTGGCCCTAGCCATGCCACCACTGCCTTCACCTCCAGTGAACTCAGAACTCACACATCTACAGAGTGGCGTGCCCAGCCCAATTCTCGCTTCTTTCCCAATCATAACTCACTTTCATTATCCGAGTTTACCCTCAGTTATCTCTGTACTGTATTATTTGAATGAACCGGGAACTAAAAATATATAAAGAAAGACTGATCTAGTTTGGCTTCTGAGCACTGGTTTCTTTATCTTAAGTTACTGTGATAAAACCATGAAATATGAAACAGAAAGCTAGTACATGCATGCATGAGTAGAGTAGTTATATAAAATGCTGGCAATAATCATAAAGCTTTGACTATGAAACTGAAGAAAATTGGTCCTTTATGCCTTACTGAATAGTGAAGATTTTGGAAATGGAAGACCCTCATTTTCACATTGCTGTCCTCTTCCTGCTACAAAAATGTGGCTGCAAGGTCTACTCTAACTTGGGGAAGAAGGTGTTTCATTTTCACTTTTTGTTTCTAACTTTCGTTTCTCAAAATCGGCCTCTACATTCATAACTGTCAAGTTCATTTGAAAAATACCAGAGAGTATCCATTTATTGTTTCACACATAAAGTTGTTGATGGCAACTCATTCTGCTGTGTCTTGGAACCTGCTTGTCACTCACTCTTCTGAGTGTTAAGCAGGAGTACAGAAGCACAAAGGAATTATTGTTCAAGGCTTTTGGCAATGCAGACTCATTACGACACCTGATGTAGTGATCATGACCAGGTAGGTTCTGATCTTCACCAGAGAGGACTGTGTCTTCTTGGGTCAGATTACTGTCAGATTCTCATGTCTACACTTCTAATCCTGTTAACTCTTACATTCTCTGACCCTATTACAGTGTACAACCCCTTGTGAGCACTCAGTACCACTTGTTGAACACTTGAACTAAACTATCACGGACTCTTCAAGGACACCATGTTTCCCTGAGTACTACCCTAATTTTGTTCTTATTTTCTTCCAAGCTTCTGCTGCCAATGATTAGTTCCACAGTCAAAGCTGCCAAGGCTCCTTCACCGGTGCATGGACATGATAATCCATACGATCATCTCATATTTCTTGCACTGGGTTCAAATTTTGACTGCTATTTAATTAATAAATGTCTCTCAAGTAATAAAGCTATATATTACTCACAAGATATTCAGAGTAAATCATATGACAAATGGAAAATCTACCAAAGTGCTTGTCTCAGTGATACATCTGAAGAAGTAGGACTGGAAGCTGGTAAGGGAAGTTAATTCTAGGTGAGTAGAGTTTGGCTTAATAAGAGGATAGGTGGATCATAGACAAAGCTTCAGTAGACAACAGATGCTAAAGATGATGGCTAAGACTGGAAGAAATGGGATGAAATAGAGAACTCAGAGAAAGCATAAAAGAGGAAGAAGAAGCTTTGTGGTTTAGCCTCAACCTTTGGCATGTGTCTAACAGGTGGGACATGACACCTGGACAGGACAGAGGAGGCTTTGTTCCCACAGAGCTTCCTGGATGAAGGACTTGCAGCACAGAGCAGGAGATGCAATTACAGTGCCCATGTGTTATTTCACGGGGCCTGTACTATTGGGTGAGTTTAAATGCAGTAGTTACAACTTGTATTTTCTTTTTAGTTACATTTTAGTTAGTTACATTACTTCTTTTTTCCCAAAATGAGATCCAAAACATTTAAGGGTAAATTAGTGGATCAAGTGGAAAAAAAAAATGTGACTGTACATGTGCTTTCTCATTCATGACAAGCCAGAATTACAATGAATATCTAACAACAAAAAACAACAACAACAAAAAATTCCTAAAATCTAAGGAACAAAATCTATAGTTTTTCTATACCTGGGGAACTAAAGATCTCAAATATAGATTACTCCAGATTTTTCCTATGCTTTGTGTTTACTCCCATGTAATGATGTCCAGAGTCACATCGCAGCTTCATTAGGAAGAAGTAAGAGGCAGAGAACCACACACAGGATATAATAAGCACTGAATTAATATTAATTAATAAAAATATAATGCATAAATTAGCAGGTAGATCATCTCAAAAACATCAGCAACTTGAAATCTTACATTCTTTGACACTCTTCAAGAACTTATAGATTGTAATTGGTGAATTTCACCTGTTCGCACATCCACAGTGAGAAATAAATGAGATTCCCAGGTGAAACATGATTTGCACTGTGATGGGCATATAATAAGAACTCAGGAATGCATTAATGCCATCTCTTTTCCCCCTCCAATCTCTCATCTTTCCCAAATCCATGGTATGCTACTTCCCAATCCACACTGGAACTCTTGAAGTCATCAGCCCCTCAGAACTGGAATAGGAAGTGTCATTAGAATGTGTTCCTTACAAAAGCCTTCCACATGAAAACCCACCTTGTCATGGAACATGCCAGCAGGGTAAATGAACAAGCAGCACCCCAGGTGGTGGCTCAGTCCAACCAGACCTGGAAGCAGAGCGTGCTACTTCAGCAGAGACAATGGAAGTGAAAAGCGCAGGATTTGTTTCATAAACTGGAGATAGACATGTCTTTGTACACATATTCTAAGAAAGGAGTGAGTGTTCATTAACTGTGAGCTAAAAATATTAATACTTATAAGAACAAATGTGGAATCAGATTGAGACAAAACTTATATACAGTATTTGTCTTACCTAAGACTTTTAAGCGCCCTTAAGGTTTCATCCATCATGTACAAAGCAGCAAGGTCTGCTCTGGACAGCAGGGCCTGTGGGTCCTCATGCAGAGCTATCTTCCTACATAAAGTGCATGTGTACTGCCTCACCATGATTGCTGTATCCAGTTGTATTAAAGAGAAGTTAATTGTTCAGCATTACAATCTTCATTCCTGACCTTGGCTTTACATCTCTCAAACCATGAGCAACATTTGATAATCACACATTATATACAGAGAAAGTCATCGGTGCTTGTGTCCCAAATTGCAGTTTTTATCCAATTCTATGTGGAGGTAGGACTCGCAGTGGTAACAACCTTCCAAATATTCAGAACAGCAGATATTTATGGAGCATGATTAAGGTAAGCAGTTATTAGCTCAAGGACATGGAAGGAGAATACAGCTCCTCCTCAAGGACCAGCCAGATAGCTCAGGGGACTGAACCACCTGCTTAGGCAGAGTGCAGCAGCCGGGGTTTCATAGCTGGCTTGCCCAGCAACCGGCCCTGCCCCTGGGGAGCACACTGTGACTTCAACTGAGACTGGGCTTGGTGGCACAAGAGCCTGTAATCCCAGCTCTTGGGAGACTGAAAACAGGAGAATCACTAGGCCTGAGAATCACAGGAGAATCTACATGGTAATACTCTGTAGACCCTGTTGATACTTCCCTAATAGAGAAAGAAAGAATACAACTGCTCCTTACTATCAGTAAATGACATTTCTGTGGTTGAGCATGATTAAAAACCTGTGAGAATGAATTTGAAGAGTCCCTAGAGAGAATACGCTTGTCAATACCTGCTTCTCCAGGACAGGACTGCGCTGAGGTCAAATATGTCTGTTGTCCTACCCTACCACTTGTCTTGACTCATAAATTCTTGCCAAGCAAATTCTAGCTATGAAGAAAACTCCCTGAATTCAAGACTGTGCTGTCAAAATGTTTTACCTACCTGCCCAAAAAATAATTCCATGAGTTTTAAGGAAACTAAAAATTGCCTAAATTTCAATGATTAATAAGCATACTTCACTTTGAACACCCCTGTCTGACCAGGATCTGTGCACTGCCCAGGTAATGTGTTCTTGCATTCCTTTGGGTCCCCACTGCCCTTATTTCCCTGTGCAAGGGTAGCTATATCTGGCATCTAGGTGATAAGAAAGGTTCCATGACAGGGGCTTGACATCACCTGTGAATTTTGACTCTACTTCTCAGCAACACTATCTCCAGTCACATGAGAAAAGCAGCTTGAAATATCTACACAAAGATTCCCATCTGTTGAAAAGCTGTCCTGTTGATTCTTAGTTCAGTAAGTAATATATTGGTTCTAGCTATGAACAAAGGATATCTTTTCATTTCTTATCCTGTTTGATCAACTTTTTCAGGGTACTGTAGTTTTCAATATATAGATCCTTTATTTCTTGGTTAATTTCTAAGTATTTCATTTTTTCAGGGATGCTATTGTAAAGGGTGTGATTTGCCTAATTGCTCTCTCAGTGAGTTTGTTTTTGTACAGGAATATTACTGATTTTTCAGTATTGACTTTGTATCCAGCTACACTACTGAGATTATTTATTTGATCTAAGAGTCCTTTGGTGAAGTTTTTGGGGTTTTATGTAGAATGTTATGTTGTCTGTGAATAATGATGATTTGAATTCTTCCTTTCCTATCCATGTTCCTTTTATTTCGCTCTCTTGACTAATTGTTCTGGCTAGTCTTTCCAGAACTATTTTGAATAAAAGTGATGGTACTGGTGATATTCGTCTTGTTCCTGATTTTAGACTGAATGCTTTCAGTTTTTGTCAGTATAATATTTTCTGTTGTTTTGTTGTGGACTTTTTTTATCAGATTGAGAAAAAATATATATCTATTCTGACTTTCAGTGGGACTTTTATCATGAATGAGCATTTCACTCCGTCAAAAGCTACTTCTATTGCCCCAGCCATGAATACCACATTGCTTCTCTGGTGTGAGGTGCTGAAAGTTCAAATAAGGAACAAAATGTATAATAATATGGTGAAATAAGAAGAAAATGCCCAAATGGGAAGGGAACCTGTGGAATGGGTAAAGGGAAAGGAAGGAAGGGAGAAAAGATGATGAGACAGGTAGGAAAAAATGTAAACAAAGTTTTTGTGAATAGGGAGTATAGGAGGGGTTGAAAGGAGAGTAGAGAAATGTGTAAAGAAGGAATTAAGTTATCTCATGTACAGGTAAAAATTCACCATAATTACTGTAATGATTATATTTATCTGAAATGTACCAATAAATTTAATAAAATAATTGAAAAAGTGATTATATTTATAATGTCTCCACTTGCATATATTTAAATGAAGAGGCACCATTATGGATTGGAAAGAAAAACCAGAATATACATGAATCTTACCAATGAGATGGCTCAGTGGAATAAGCACTTCCCTGGCAAGTGCAAGGGCCTGAGTTCAGTCCCTAGTTCTGCCAAACAGCAAACAAACAAACAAAAATAAATCAGCTATCGGACATGTTATTTCATCTCACTGGACTTGCATGGTAAAGGAAGAGGAATCCATCAGTCAAATAGTCACTCAAGTGGCCATTATTTATTTTTATTTTTATTTTTGCTTTTTATTGAAGAACACATAGTAATGAGACAAGTTCAAATCAAATTAACAAGACAGGTTCAAGTGGCCATTAAAGAGTGGTCAGCACTCCTGCTGTGTGTCAAGCAGGGTCTCTGGACCAGACTCTTTTATTCCTCTTTTCTTACTAATACATTACAGTAGGAAGCATCACAAGCACTCTGTAAGTTTTCTGAAGAAATAGCTAGATAAAGTAGAAGTAAACGTTCTTAGAAAAGTGACAACATGAGCAGAAAATCTGAACATTAGAAGCTTCCCCCAAAGGAAGAGGCTTCTAATGTTTCTGAATATAACCAGAAACTTTATGAATGAGGAAATATTATTTTACTTTTTATTCATACACAGCAACCTATTCTTCACTCATCTAAAACAAAAGAAATAAATGTAGTATGTACTCTGTGTAAGGCATAAAGCAAAGTGTTAGAGACAGGCAAAACTTAGGCCTCTCCCACCAATGAGCTTCGACCTCCAATATAGAGAAATAGCAGAAGTGTATGCATTTTCATAGGTTGATAGATAAGTAGATAGATAGATAGATAGATAATAGATAGATACATATATACATACATAGATATATAGATGTAGATATATCTAGATAGATATAGATACATCTAGAGATAGATAGACAGATATATAGACAGACAGACAGACAGACAGACAAAGAGAGAGAGAGAGAGAGAGAGAGAGAGAGAGAGAGAGAGAGAGATAGATAGATAGATAGATAGATAGATAGATAGATAGATAGATAGATAGAGATATAGAGATTTATGTTTCACTCTGAACTGGGCAGGCTTCTGAAGAAGGAATCCTGGATGTGAGTCTTACAGATTGACTTGCACTAAGGCAGCAGTGAATCTTCCCCAGCAGAAACATAGTGTGCAGAAGACCGTCATGCTCAGGGCTTCCCAGGAAGCCTCACACAGGAGTTGAGATGCAGGCAGCATGCATCTACCAGCAAATGTTCCTGACAGCCAAGAGACACTGTGTTCGCCAGCGTGTGTGTCAGCTTAATACTTGAGGTAGTCTCCTTTCCATGTGCTTTTTGATTCAAAAAGAATAAAAATATGAAAAAATATTAGAAATCATACATGATTTGACTAAAGACAATGATAGGAATTCAACAATGTTTCTTATATTGCATGAACATAGTCTTGGCTTACATGTCAATTTAAACAGAAAATGTTTATGTGGGGTCACAATTTTTGGATTTTCAGGCCATGACTAGTGGGCTCCTGAGCTTTTGACTCTGTGGAAAGGAAGAACATCCTGATGGGCACCTATGGCCCCACCTCATGACCAGGGAGCCATGAAGCACAAGAGGCAAGGAAGTGCTCTGTAGTCTCCATCAAGGGCATGTCTGCATTGACCTAAAGTCCTTTCTCTAAGCCCCACCTCTTAAAATTCTGCTCTTTCTTAAGAGTGCCACAGTGGTGTTAGGTATTGCACATAAGATCCACAATATGGCAGTTACCATTCCAAATATGGGAAACTGGATTACTTTATTTATTATTCTTCTGAGTCTCTGTTCATGAAGAAAGCAGGGACAAAATAGTTCAGAATTCGACTGAGGTCACAGGTCAGAATGCAGAATGATTTCCTTTCCTTGCTAGTTGAGAAACTCATCCTCTAAGCATCGTGTTGGAGTAAAGAAATGCACCATCAGGGAAAGTCTGCATTCGTCTGTCATTTCTCCATAGATATGAGAGAGAGCGCACACAAAAAGCCATTTACATTCCCCCTGGGAAGCCCTCACCCAGCAGCCTTCTGCTAAGTGTGTTCTCTTTCATCTGGACTTCACCCAAAAACCACATAAGAAGCTGCAGGAACTGGCAGCAGGCAGGTTTTTGCAACACCGCTATTTCATTAGTGGGACATTAGTGTGTCTTTTCCTGGCCTCCCTGTCCTTTCTCCATGCCCTACCCACCTTTGCTGGCACGGTTCAGTTGCTGTAAACCTCCTCCATCTGAAAGTCATTGCATCTTTGCACATGGGGCAGGCAGCCAAGGGCAGCTCAATGTCAGCACTTTGCTGGCTACAGCACCCCAGTTTGAAATGAATACAGACATCTTCAACACAGAACTGTGCTGCCTGATGCCATCTTATCCACCCTTCTGTTATTCTGCATTTGTTTATTCAGAAATTAAAGAGTTTTTTTTTTCTAAGTGTTGGACAGCAATATGTCATTGTAGAACATTTGCCTACATATATGTATAATGATTTATTTATAATCATCTTCTATGAGATCACTGTTTTCTCCTTTTGTTACTATATTTTTTCACAATTTGAAGTATGGTATTAGGAGAAATTTTTAGCATCAGAATTTAACACTTTTACCATGCTATGTGAAACATGGCCAAACAAATCTGGAAGGGCAAGCAGGATGTTCTGAAACAGTTCTGTCTTAAATAATCAGCTCAGCCAAATAATTCTTTGAGAGAAAACAATGAGTCTCCTCCTGTCCAACCTGGGTCTACCTGGGTCTACTGGGCTCTAAAATACTCAGTGGTCATCTTCCACAAATCTTCTCTTTCGTGGAGAAACAGGGTCTTCCTTGACTATACACATCTAGTAACTCACAGATCTAGTCACAAAGTAAAGACAGCAGCTTGTTCCTGGCAGGACAGTGCACAGTGTTCATCCTAGCACTCAGGGAGACTGAGGCAGGAGAATAACAAGTTTGAATCCAGCCTAAGCAATTGAGAAATTTTGCAGTTCCTTATTGTAAGACAAAGAGTTAAAGAGCTTGGAATGTAGCTCAGTGTGAAAGGGCTTGTTTCAATTCCTAAAATTAAAAAAAATAGCAGCTACATATATTTAATATTACTTTATGCTCTAAACTGTGCAGGCCATCATCCAACGTATCCTCCCAACTTCTTTCTAATATGCAGGATATGTGCCATGAGGATATCATGGCACAGATGAAAAATTAGGTGTGGGTTAGAAGTGGAACGTAGACCAGACACCAGCCAGTCTGGTCCAAATGTCTACTCTCTTACCCACTGCTTTCTCTTAAGCCCAGGAAACATGTCCATGTGGAATAAAGTCAAGTGGAAAATTTTAGCGTAATGAAAAAATGGTTTGCTAGCAGAGGCCTGGCTGGGAGGCGTTGAATCTGAAAAGTGATTTTGGAGAAGAGAGGAAAATTCCTATAGAATAAAATGGTCAAGTAGGTCTTGATGTATAATTTAAAAAAAAACAAAACTGCTATGAATCAGACTGTTGTATCAAAACAAAGTACAGCCACTAATCTGAATTGTTAACTTGTGGGATTAAGAGATTGTTGGCAGGTGCGGTTGTGTCACTAAGGCACTGTGCTCATCAGTGGAATAATCCAGGACTGTTTATAGGACTCTGGGACTAGGACTTACCTTAGAGAGGACATTTATCCTGATTCTTCTCCTCTGGGCTCTACTTCCTGTACTCCAGGCAGTGAGAAGTCTTATGCTCACATACAATTCTTGCTTATGACCAGGAACCTCTAAAACCACGAGCTTTATAAAGTTCTCCTCAATATGCAGGTGTCAGGTATTGGATGCCAGCAATGGGACCCAAGGGGTCCCCTAAGGAACATCCAATGTTGTGAGTGTCTCAGCCCCTCTCTGAGAGAAGCTCTGTTGAGCATCTTGCAGAGGGCATTTACACACTGGGCCTAGGCCACAGAGAGGACCTCTGAGATTTTGCACATTGTGTTAAAGCTGCGTGGAGCCTGCAGTCTCCTGATTTTGATTGTTTACAGATGACTCAGATTTGCTTCCTCCAAATCTGCACTGGGAATGGCTACCCTTCTAGCCTTCCATCACAGAAATTGCATATCCCTATCATCCCTAAAACATTAATTTATCAATCCAGGTTTATGTCTAGAAAACTTGTCAGCACATTCCCAGTCAGAACACCTATGAGATTCAGCCCTGTGCCCCATGGGAATCAGTTACTGCTTAATAAATATTTGTGAAATGAGCGAAGGAGTTGTGATTCCTCCTGGCATAAGGGGAAGAAACCAAGCACATCTATGACATTATAAATTGTCCATGCACTGGCCCCTGTCCAGCACTGCCCAACTCTGCTGCCTGCTAGTGCCTATAAAATCATCTTTCAGCACTGTGATCAAAACTCAGTTAAGAGACACATGAGGTAGGGATAACCATTGCTAACATTGATCCAATACTTTGTTATAGCAAGTTTTTTTATATCTACAAGTTACAAATCCTTTTATCTCCAAGAAACTAAATGAGTCTCATATCATTTAGTATCCCCATCTTATGGACAAAGAAACTGTGGGTAAGTGATGGGTCACAGAGCCAGTGAATACAGTCAGAACTGTGTTCAGGATTCAGTCTATACTGTCACCTTACTATAATTATCATTATAAAGCAAGTGCCTGACCAACTTCATGTAATTAAACATGCATTCACCATACCAAGTATGTCAGATAAATATGCTTTCAGTTTAAAACTTAAAAGGCTTAAATAATTGTACAAATTATGCTACAGCTAAAGGATACCAGCAGTACTCATGAATACTTTTGCCTACTTTTCAAACCATGATGCTAACAGAATTGGATATTTTGTGTGAAGAATCAGGATTATTTTTCCCATTGTTTCTTTAAAGCCCACACTGTAGCCAAGTGAGGAGTCTGCTGTAGAATGTTAACTGTGTGTTTGTAAACTATTTTTAAGGAAAATTTTTAAGGAAAAAAATATGTATATCACTAGATTATCGAAATACTACTTGAGTCTTAAAACATAACATTTATTCCCTATTCAAAAATAATATCAAAAGCCCCATTCAGACAGAAACATTTTAATCTGATCCTTTTGACAACTAGCATTAACCAATCTTCACATATCTGTTAACATGTTCTAATCAGGACTTTCTCTAGCCACACCGAGGTCACTAGACCCTACAGAACAGAACATCACTGAGGTTTCAAACTGCTCCTGGCTATGCTCAGAAATGAGGTGGGTGGACAGTGAATCCAACTTGACCGACAAACATTCCTATCCTTGGGAAAGTTTCCAGATCCCTCTCTTCATGCTAAAATCAAACATAATCATCTTAGCCTTCATTCTGACAGCATTTTCCTCTCTTGGATTCCTCTGCTGCTCCCTTGTGTTGTATTAATAAACTCTCAACTTGTCTACAGTCCTTAACTTTTTTTTTTTTTTTTTTTTTTGCAGAGCTCAGGGGTAATTGAACTCAGACCCTTGCATTTTCCAGGCAAGCTCTTATTTAACTGAGCTATCTTCCCAGCCCCAGTCCTTGACTACTAATAAGTTTATATTATGCCCTGTGGCACCAGATCCTCACATGGCTGAATTTTGAAATGTGGTACTGAGCATTGGGAACATACTTCCCACTCTCAGTTTTGGCAGTATATTGCATACTTTTGTCCTGTCTAAACTTCAGATCCCATTTAAAATATGACCACTCCTTAATGCCTTCCAAAATTTCATTTTTTCTGTGCTCAAAATATATATTCACTCTTTCCTATACTCTTGAATTATTCACACCACCTCTTATAACACAATTCATGTTTTTATATATTTGCTTCTAGTATACACGCACACTCCTCCATGACATTGGAGTCTTTGTCCACTGGGCTTCTATAACAAATTGCCATAGATTGATTGGGTTATAAAGAGCACAGTCTTACTCTGCACAGTTCTCAAGGCCAAAAAGTTCAAGATCTAGGACTTGTCCAATTTATTGTCTGGTCAAGTCCACTCCTTACCTGTAGATCCCTGAGATCTTTTATGAGAACTCTAATTCCATCTCTATGGGCTTCACCCTCATGTTCCATTCACCAGCTACCAGGCAACCTCCTCCTGTCCAATCACCCTGGAGGTTAGGATTTAGCACATAAATTTGGAGAAGACACAAACACGCAGCCTATCACAACTATGACAAAATGCTACTTTTTGTTTAATTGCCTTCCTGTTAGATCAACATTTCATGATACGATACTTTATTCTATTACATCATTTTTAATATTCAGTGTATCATACTAATGTGTACTGTAATTCAGTAACAAAGAACTATTATTCAGTGTATCTCATCTTTTATAAATAGAACAACACTGCACTAAATTTCTGTATAGAATAGCTGCATAGCACTGTGTGTATGGCTGCACACCTACAGTACAAGCCATTGAGAGATAAGTTTATAGGGTCAAAGTAAAAGCACATTTGAGTTTCATGTTACAAATTACTCTCTGAAGTCTCCCCATTTCTGAATACCAATAGGATGTGATATTAATCATTACTTACAGTCCCAGCAACTAAGTCTTAAAGCTTGTAACCTTTTCTAGTCAAATGGATGGATGACGTCCATCTCTTTTTCCTCTACCTTAGTATGTATTTACATATCTTCAAGGCATAGGGCTAGTTAGATTAATTTTCCTCCATTTCCAGTCCATGAGTTCCTTAAGGTCAGAAATGAAAAAATACACTTACTTTGTAACAAAACATTTTTCAGCCTACCTGCTCCATAGTAGATGCTCAGCAGGGTTTGCTGAATAAAACCAAACTTTGCCTGTAGTGAAAAGAAGTATTGGCATATCTCGAGAGTTCAGCCCCTTTGTCAGCATGGGATATGTGGGTGCTCAATGGCATGATGCTGGAGTCACTTGATCTCACAGATGCAAGCTCTAAACTTGGAGCCAAATTCCTTCCAGGGAACAGGACTCTGAGTGGTCATGTTACATCAGCTCACTGAACACCAGAGAAAAGAACCCAGAAGCCAACAATATACACAGACAAGTTGCCTTCAATGTTTCACTTTCAGAAATTAGCCGTATAAAATTCCCTTTCCAATGTCAGCAGTCATGACTGTTGTATTCACGGTTTGTAAGGGGATAGATTTTAATATAGGACATATAATTGATAGTATTATTTTGTAATATTCATCAAAGAAGGCAAATGCAATGGCACTCAAGAGAGTTCAAATAGTCCAGCCACGGGTCTAGATCTCACAGCAATGTCCTGTATAAGTCTGTGGCACTGGGTGAAGGACCTGTGCGAGAATGCAGAGGAATCTGCATGGAAGCCAGGTAGCAATGCTCAAAGCAAAGACTAGAGCACCCTGGAAAAGAACAGTAGACATAGTCATGAAAGTGAGGACTAGAGCTCTTCTGACATAGCAGCACATTTTTATCAGAAATACCAACCCAGAAAACTTCTCCAGGAAAATCATCAGCATGCAGCCTTCCTCTCCCATTCTCCTTTAATGTCATTTTGACAACCTCCCTCATGCGGGCTGTGTTGTTTCTCAGCCAGCGACATGCTGACTCAGTTTAGCTGGGTGCTCCAACTGACACTGACCATTAATTAGTCCATGGCATGGCTTAGATCCTGTGATCCCTTCTGCGGAATTTACCTAAGAACCATATAGACGTACTTCATTTCAGTCACCTTAAGACAAAATTAAAAATTTTGTTTCAAAATACTCCACAGCCTGGAAAGTTTGCTATATATTTCCAGCCCTTGACAGAATTAGTAATTCATCAGTTCATCCATTTATCATAAAAATAGCTAACATTTATGGAATATTTGCCACCTCCTATGCATTATGCTAAATGCCTTACATATGGTAAATTATTTAATGCTCACAAGAGTGCTACAAGGTAGACACTTTCACTAACTTCACACTGTGGTTTGAAAATAACTGTCACAAAGGAACCTGAGCTCCTTTCCCAAGATTGCATGGTTCTGGGATAGAACCAGTGCTACATCTCAGAGTCCATATCCCCCCTACACACCCAACCAGGCACCATACTTCTTGACAGTTACACTGGGAAAACCATGTGATACGTGCAGCTTGTGTTTACACAGGTCTTTCTATCTAAACTGTCTTCATGGTGCATTGTATTTCTGCGACTTTATATAAGGACTGTTTGTTGGTTTCAGTTACAGTATTCAGATGTTCTTTATTTCAGAATATGTTCTGAGTGTTTTTTAGAAAAGAACTAAAATGCTGTAGATTTTCTCATGTGCCACAACTTCCTTCCTCAGGTTGCCACTGTTTTTAAACCTCTATTCAAATATCCTCCAGCTTCTGTCCACTTGATTCTATCCCTCAAATTATTGCTTAAGATTTTTCTCAAATACACACTCAATGTGGATTTCAGCTTTCCTTCTCAAAACCTTTATATGATTCCAAAAGCCTTTTGTAGGTGTGCTTGGGTTCTGCCCAACATCCTCTTCGATCAAACAGGTGTATTTCATGTCATAAACTCTTTACTTGCTCCTTTTCCCATTGAGACACTGTACCCACTTCTGGCGTAATTGACTCCTGTTCAGATTCTAAAGCTCAGTACCCTTTGTGCCTAGACCTGTAGGCATCCACCACAGCTCCTTGCCAACTTCTGCATCACTAACATTCCAGTGCCACTTTTATGATATTGCATATAACACTCTCTCAAAGCCCCTGTTTTTCTCATTGTATTGGTGATCTCTTGAGAAAGGGAGAGAAAATATTTTCATATCTGTTTCCAAATGTGCATTAATGCCTGGAATTCTATAAACACTTAGGAAGTTGTCCCCTCTGCTTCACTGGATCATTGAAAACATCATTTATGATATAACATATCCAACACAGCCCCCTCTACTGCTGTTTCACCTCATCCACATATCTTTGGGAACATTTTGCCTTCTTCATTTTTTTATTTCTTTATTCTCTGATCTCTTTTTCTTTTATTTCATTCTTCTTATTATTTATTCATTTTTGTATGTTTTATGGAAGGGTCTATATGGTGTTCAGAGTCTCACTATTGGATCAGACTCATAGTCACCTATCTGTTTACAGTCTCCCAAGAGCTGGGATTACAGGCATGCAGCACCACACCCAGTCTCAAGTACCATCACAGCATGCCCCAGGAGCAGGGGCAGAGCAGGCCAGGGGATAGAACCTCCATCCTTTGTATCTGCTATGCAGGTGTTTTAATCCACTGAGCTATTTTGCCGGCTCTTACTATTTATTCTTTTCTTCCTTTTTTCTGTCCTTCATCTTGAATATATGATTAATAGCACATTATTTGTTACCTGAAATGTTCTAGAAAGTGTACAAAATGCTTGTGATAGGAATGTGCATAAGAATAATTTTCTGTCTTGGCATTAAAAGCTCTGTAATATAAAAAAGAAAAGATGAAAAAAGAAAAGACAGGTAGCTATGCACCTGCAATGCAGCTTCATAGTGCCAGAGATGGTAAGCAAGTAACCAAGGAGTATAGACACAGCTCTGAGCAGCACCATGAGCTGCAAGTGCAGGCTCTGAGGAGGATTTAAGTTCCTCAGACAAACACTAAGGATATCAGGGAGCAAAGCACATGGAACAAGAGCAGGACATGCCGAGAAGAGAGCAAGAACAGTGCAGAGAAGTGCACAATAGAACATTAGGTGCAAACAGTGTGACAGATGAAGATGAAAACTGGGTCAGAGGCAACACACGAATGACGTTGACTTGTAGGAAGAGAGGCAGTTAAATCTCCTAATTAATAATGTCAGTCGTAGTAACATTTATGAAACAGTTATGAGTGTCCTACACATTAGTCAGTGGTTCCTGTAAGCACTTAGTCTTCCCATCAAGACCTTCAGTTGTAGGTTCATTTGAACATTTGTTCAATTGAACATCATTTATGTTCAATTCAAAAATTGGAAGAGGGTATTAGGAAAATGGTGAGCTATCACTATGAAGCTATTAGATTGATGAAAGTCAAAAACACTGCCATTACTTAGTGTTGGAAAGGAATGGGAGCAATAGGACCTTTACTCACTGCTTGTAGGAATGCAGAAATGGTGACATCACATTGAAATTCACCTTGACAATGTTTTACAAAACTGGTCAAACAGTGTTTTACCATTCCTTTCAGAAATTATGGTGTTTGCCTAAAGAGCTAAAAACTTACATACAACAAACATTGCATACAGAGGTATATAGGACCCTTATTCATAATTACTTATATTTCAAAGTACTCAAGGTGTCTTTCAGGAGGTAAGACATTAAACCTTGGCCTATTCAGACAAAGTAGTATCATGGATGATAATTCAGTATTAAAAGGAAATGAGCTATTAAGTTTGAAAAATATATGAATGAAATCTAAGTCATATATATTAATAACTAAAAGAACAAAGTTTGAAAAGTCTACATAACTACATCATTCCAACTATAGGACATTCTGCAAAAGGGAAAACATTAGAAAACATGAAAAGATGATTGCTTGTCAGGAATTGCTGAAAGAAGGTGGGATAAATTTTTTAGAATGCAGTTTTTAACTTATATTCATCAATCATGAGGAATATTCTACTCTAGAAGGGTAGAAAATTATGTATTGTGGCTCATAAGAAAAGTGCTGGAAGCACAGAAAGTTTTGTATTATCTGCTCAAATTTTCTATGAATTAAGACTTCTGAAAAATAATGAAGTTAAAGAAGAAGGAGAAGAAGAAGAAGAAGAACAAGAACAAGAACAAGAAGAAAGAAGAACAAGAAGAACAAGAACAAGAATAACAAGAACAAGAAATGGAAAGACTAAAGTACTGGAAAGAATTTCTCTATGTCATATAGCAAGTAGCTTGGTATTGAATGAAAGACAGGCAGTCTAGTTTTACTAACCTAGTTCTTGCTCATTCTGCAAAATATGATGTATGCCACTATCCAGCTCTAATGTGAGCACTGATCAGTGTAGGTCATCACAAACAGTAACTCTGTGGATGGCTTTAGTTAGAGATGTGCTCCATGTTAGTTTTAGAAAACACAAAGTATGGTCTATTTCAATCTGAAATGAATGGAGGAAACAGAAATACACAGGCAACATAGACACCATCCCTTGTAGTTGTGGCCAAGTGGCTAAGGCTAACGCAGAACATGTCCACAAGGTGGGCTGACATTTTTAAGATAAAAAGCAATGGCTTTCTGGCACTATATGCTTTTATTTTTTTCCTTTTTTTAAAATTTTTATTTTATTGAGGTACAAATATCAATGAGATAGTTTTAAGATACCTTGACAAGATGGATTTGATAAATTAATACATTGCAAACTGTTTTCATAATGTTTTGGTATCATAGAAGGTGCATATATATTATACTTACAGACATTATTATAGCGCATGTCTCTTATCAGTAAATTAAGAGACTGTAGATGTTTGCGTATCTTATTTTTTATATCTGAATTACATCAAAGATTCAATAATTAATACTTTCTAACTTGTTATTTTCCTAGTGGTTGTCCATAGTACTGGAAAACTATACAATATCCTGTTCACCCACCATTAGTGCAAATCTTGCCCCTCATAGAATTGTGTAGAAGCACGGCGTTATCTATCCCAACTGTACCGTCCATACACACACATCATGATTCTTCCTTTCTATACCCCTTCCTTTGTCTACACCTGTCAAAGGTGGGCACTCCATTGTCATTCAACTAATCTAGATGCCTGAACTCGATGACACAATCCAACACAGTTCAGCATTACACAACAATAGTGAGTTATCCGATAAAGTTGTCAACCATAGCCATTTACAACTCATTATTATGGCCCCTTGGTGTATACTTCATTTTTATACTTTTCTGCTGGTTGGTTAAGACCTAGATAGAGCAAGACCAATATACCAACACATGTACTTTTTGTTTCTTATGAGGTCAGTGAAGTCCTCTCAGGGTTTATCTTGTAGTCCTGTACCTTATTCTGTAGATCCTTTGTGTCATCCATGTGGATGAGTCATGGCCAATTTTTGACTAGTTTGCTCTCTGTGAGAGCCTGAGAGAAAGTTTTCTCTCCACGTGACTCTCCCCAGGCACACCATAGAACTTTGACCTCTTTCTTCTGTGGATCTATATTCTCCTTGATCAGAAAATCTGGGGCTCAACTGAGTTTCATGATGTTACAGTACAGGTTCTCCTATGTCCTGAGTCTTCGCTGACCTTGAAAGGCTAGGGCCAAAATGTTGGCTGGCGTTGTGGCACTTCTATTTCTCCAACTTTGATCTGTGAACTTAGGTTGTTAACCATCCAGAAGAAAAGCTGATTAGTATCCTGCAGCATATGCCATTCACTTTGCGTTTTAATTTTGTTTTTGTTTCTTCTTCCTCTTCTTCTCCTCCTCCTCCTTCTTCTAGTTTATTGTCAAAATTTAGATATATGTGATAATCACATTCATCAAAGGGAGTAGGCATGTGTATACAATATATCTTAATTCCTAATTATTTCTCTTCCTCCCCTCTCTCTTCTCCTCCTTACCTACAAAGCTTTTTTTCTATTTTATCCTGTTTTTCTCCATGTTTTTCTTTTCTTTCCTTTCCTTTCACCTTTAAATTACACTTGTTCCCCATCATTTGTATTTCACAATGTCTGTTATATATTTTGGTCCTCATTTACATTTTCAGGTTTTCACACCAGAGAGACAATGTGGTTTGACTCATCTATTTCACTTAACAGTATAGTTCCAAGGTATGCCCATTTATCTAGAAATGTCTCAAATTTATCCTTCTATATGACTGAGTAGTAAAAAAATTTATTGCGGAACCACAACTCTTCTATTCACCAGTTTATGGGTTTTTTCAAAGTCTTAGAAATTACAAAATATGCTACTAGAAGCATAAGTGGAACTATATCAATGTTGTATGATACTTTTTTGTTTCATAAAGATATCAAGAAGGAGGATATTTGGATCACATGGAAACTCTGTTCCTAGTTTTTTGTGGGAGTCTCCACACTAATATTCACAGTGCCTGCACCAGACTACATTCCCTTTAGCAGTGAAGAGACATTTGTTACTGGGTGATTTCTTGGAAATAGGTGTTCTTTCTGGAATAAAATGGAATTTCACATTATTTTAATTTGCATCTCTCAAATAATGACATATTAAACATTCTTTCATGTATTTATTTGTTGTTTTTATTTCTTCATCTGAAAAGGGTGTATTCATCTGACACGCCCATTTTGAGACTGGGTCTTTAATTTGGGGTATCTGATTTTTTTAATTCTTTATGTGTTCTAGTCATTAGTTTTTGATTTGGAAAACAACTGCTTAACACTTTTTCTCTCTCTTTGTGCTATCTTTTCACTCTGTTGATGATGTATTCTCCTGTCCAAAACATTCTGATAACATGAGATATTAGTTTTTGATTCTTTGTAACATTTCCCACATAATCAAAGTTTTCTTCACTGTTTTTACCTACACTTAGGTCTTCAATAGTACCTATTCTGTCTTCCTGACAGAATAATACTGTGTTTTAATAATTAGATCTTTGATCTATTTTGATTTTGTTTAGTGCATGGTTAGAGACGTGGGTCTAGGCTTAGTCTTCAGCATGTATGAAGCTAGTTTGCTCAGCATCATTTATTAAAGAGACTCTTTTTCTTCCACTAAAGGTACTTGATTCCTTTGTTGAAGATAAGGTGGCTGAGTATGTTTGAGTTGCTTCTGCAGCCTCTGACTGGTTTCACTGTTGCTTGGGCCTGCGTTTTGCCAGTACCATAGTAAACTAGCTCCATAGTATAATTTCAAGTCTCAGATCATCTTTTCTTTATTGCCCAAAATTATCCTTGCTATTCCAGATTTCTTCTGGATCCCATTTTGTATTTTTAAAATGTTTTCTCTATTTCCATGAGATCTATGCATGGTATTTTGATTGGGGTCATACAAATCTTGATTTAAAAAATTTGGGAGTATGGCCATTTTCACTATGTTGGTTCTTGTAACAAAGAGTGAGGGCTTTATTTCTATTTTCTAATAACTCTTCAATCTCTTTTGTCAGAGTTATGTTATTTTCAATATACAGATCCTTTACTTCCTTTCTTAGATTGAACCGTAAGTATTTCGTTTTTTTAATGCCATTGTGAAAGGTGTGGTTTCCATATTTTGTCTCTCAGTGAGTTTGTTGTTTGTGAAGAACAATGCTATTGCTTTTAAGAGTTAACTTTGTCTTCATGTACATGACTAACTTTAGTTATTAAATCTACAAGATCTGGAGTCTTCTATGAAGAGTATCATGACATCTGTAAACAACGATAATTTAACTCCATCCTTTCCTCTCTTTATTGTGTCTTCTTTCTCTTGTGTAATTGCTCCAGCTGATGTTTACAGAACTGCATTCAATACCAGTAGTGATAGTGGACATCCTTGTCTTATTCCTGATTTAAGAATGAAAGATTTCAATTTTACCATTTACTAATTTTATTGAGAAACAAATAGCAATGAGACAGTTTCAAAACAGTTTAGTAGACAGTTTCAATAATTAATACATTGCATTTTGTTGTCTTTTTAGTGGTTATTCATAGAACGAGATGCAGACATGATATCTTGTCCAAACACTCTTAGTACAAATCATTCTTCTCTTTGAATTAGAAGAAAGTAGCTGTATATCTATCCTAACTATTTTGTATATGCAGATACTTGTTTTTCTTTTTTTAGCATTTGGAGATTCAGTTTTGGGTTACTTCAGCTTATTTTGTTTTCGTGATGTGCGAATGCATTGTTACACTTTCCCTCTTAGGGCTCCTTTCATTGCATCCCATAAGGTCTGGTGTATTGTATCCGTGTTGGGGACTATGAATTATAAATCATAAATTCTGTCTAAGGCACATGCCCTGCTCTTTTGGGTCACATTGGAACAGTACAACTCGATGCAATTTTTCTATTCACAGCTGGAAGCCATAGGACTAATGACTATTGTGGCACTCACAGGGGAAGGTATGACAGATTCTGGGGAAGAGAACATATTCTGTGCTTAAACTATAGCTGTAACAGGCAGAATTAAAAAAAATAATTTTCTGATAACAAAAGTAAAGACTATTAGTCAAATGAAAATTGTGTAAATTCGAAGCATTATCACTAACAAGTTAGGTTGATCTTCAGAACCTCGAGCTTAGGTCATCTGTCTTAAGTATGGCTGCATTACCAGCACTTGGGATGTTGTTGACCTTTAGCAAATGGGAAATTATCCATAGATGAATAAATTTTTGGGGGGATGATATTTTTCTTTCTTAATTTTTTTTTCAGAACTGGGGATTGAACGCAGGCCCTTGTGCTTACCAGGCAAGCCCTTATTGTACTCAGCCATCTCTCTGGCACCTCTTTCTTAATTTTGAATATTGTCTTGTTACAAGTATAATGACAGTTGTCTTAATGACTAAAATATATATATAAAACTATTTAAAATATAGAGAGTATATATATATATATTAGAGTAATATATAGATAGATAGATATTTTAAAGAGTTATATATATTAGATAGAGTAATATAGTTTTATATATATATATATATATATCAGTGTAATACATATATAATGCTATCTTAAAAAAGTATATTACTCTAATATATGTATTACTCTATTACTCTATCCTGAAAACAGGGATTGAATAACATTGAATAACAAACATTTGCCATGTAACAAGCCATTAAGTTTCTACGTCATTTTGTTGCTCTGCATCTTCCTGTCTACATAAAAATTTCATTTGTACATATTATCAGACTTGTACCTGGGGCCTCATAGATTTCCTAATGTTTTTCCTCTCAGGGTCTGATTCAGTAGTTGCCCCTGCCATGTCCAGTAGTGTGCACTAATGACAGTGGGTTTTAGTTACAGGAGCCAAGGATACAGTCATTATGCTGTGGATATTTGCTGCTCCTATGTTCATTAAGATCTTAAAAGCAGAAAGGTCAATGGTGATTTATGCCCCAGACAGCAAAGTCAGTAGCAAGTCTTTGCAAACAGTCCTTCTGTCTTGACATGTGGTGAGACTAATAGTTATTGCAGCTAATTTCATCACTCAGTAAGCTGCCTGCTTGTAATCTCTTAGCAAATGAAAATCAGGTATTGCACAAACAAGATATTCCCAAGGCTCTCCTCTATGGGATGAGGATAGAACAGGGTGAAATGAGATAATGCTGCTTTGGTGTGATGGATTTCCTTTCACAACCTGATGGGACTGAGGAATGACAGTGAAGCTGGGAAAACACCACTTCTGAGAGTGAGACAGCAATTAGCATTTGAGTTGGTATATTGGATAAAGAAGATCCACCATCACCAACGTCTGAGTACATCAAGCAACCTATCAAGGACTCAAACCATGCTGAGGAGGGTGAATATGCTCTCTCTCTTTAAGCTAGCACATTTGTGTTCCTGGTTTTCACACTAGGACTGCGGTTGCATATCAGCCCCAAAGTCGTTTTCAGGTTTTTAGAATCTGAATTATGTAATTCAAATTCTAGTCCTCCAAAAAGTATTTATGCCACTGAGCTATCTCTCCAGCCCTGCAATTCCCATATATTTTATCCCACTGTCACTATGTGTCTCTGTGTCTGTCTGTCCTTCTTACCCTAACACATTCACCCCAATAGCACAGCACCTAGAACACTGTAGATCATAGGTCCTAAATGTACAATCATGTTCATACCAGTCTTCAATCTTGGGTTTGTCTTCTTTTAGTAAAAATTAATGGAAATTAAGTTTCCAATTACATGTTTCATGTGAGGAAATGTGGATGGCAGGAAACAAGCAAGATGTTCATTTTCTAGAATCTTAGCAGAGAGCAGGCACACTAAGTGAAGTGCATTGGGACTTTATCACTGACCAGTCCATGAGTGGGATAAGCAAAATGGTAAAACCACAGACATCTGAAACCAAGCTTGACTTCCCTCACATGTATGGTACAGCCTAGTGCAGCATGAGAAGAGGGGGAGACCTAAGAGGACAACCTACTTCAGGCCAAGCTGTTTACTTCCTTCTGTGATAACAGATGTTGGTTATCTAAGGATCTCCTGCCCCAAATATACAAGTCACTCTATCAGAAAGGCCAGAGGAGAAAAAGCCATTAATCTTTATATAACTTGACCAGTAATGTCCCACTTACTTTTTAACAGCGGGTCTTTGGGACAGAGTGGAAACAGAGAGATAAATTAGGATGATATTGCCTTGTTCCAATAGGAGAAGACTGTGGTATTAGAAATAGCTCTTACTGGAGAGGAGCCCTATAAATATATGAAATTTGAGAAGGCCTTGAAGTTGCTCATTTTCCTTCCAATTCAGGATGTTCTTTTACAGGAAAGAATCCCTATATGAAAAGCATGAGCACCTTTCATTTCTCACAAAAATTTTCAAACATAAAATCAAATGCATAATGGACACAAGTGCTATAAAAACTGAAATGCAAGATTTCTTTTCGTCATCCTTGTTCCAACCAAGGCCATAGGTGAACTCATAATAGAAGGATTCTGCTTAAACATAGATCATGTAGCAATACTTCTCATGGCCTGTATCCCAAATGTGCACATTATTGAATTCCTGGTCATTTTGAAATACAGGTTTTTAGTATCAGCAAATACACGAAATCTTATGAAAACCGAAGCTAAAGTGACTTTTAAATACCTGGAAAACCTTATGAAATTTGTTTAATGTGTAGTTGTCAAAAATATTAACATGAATGGCATTTTGGGAAAGTTATAAAATTTTGTGATTGCTGGTGATTAATTTTTAATCGAGTCCTGGATGTATTTGATGTCTACTTTTAGAAAGAAACATCTAACTGAGATTTGTATGCATACTCTAAAATTAATAACACAGTTGAGTCTCTTAAATAGTTAATACAACTTTTCTCTGTCCTATTTATGTCTATGGTGTTTAGTGATAAAATTATGTATGTAATGCAGTTTAATTTAATTTTTATATATTTTAATTCTTTGTAATTAATATTAATTTTGTTAATTTTGTAATTAATAGTCCTTACATGACTATTAATTGTTTAAATATTCCTACTTGCTTAAGTTACTGTACATTTTTTTCTAATAGAAAAAAATTACTTCTAAAGAGTATATGGCAGAAAATATTTCTTTCATTTTCCTTGATAGTAATTTGTGAGACTAAATTTGAGACAATTAATTATTAGTTCTTTTTGTGTGTGTGTGCAGAACCAGGGATTGAACTCAGGTTCTTGCACTTGCCAAGCAAGTACTTATTGTGCTGAGCTATCTACCCAGTCCCTAAAGCTTTTTTTTTTTGAACTATTTATCTTGTACTCTCATGTAAATGACTGACCTTTCTGCTATGTTTTAGATATATTTATTATTTAAAAATCTGCATAGCTTTTTTGGTATAGAAAGAAAAGTTGTTATTGACAAAAGAAGCATAGAAGATTTCAAGAACTTGGGCTGGGGAGATGGCTCAATAGAATAAGCACTCCTCTGGCAAGTACAAGGGACTGAGTACAGTACCCCTCCATCTCCGCCACCTTTGTTATAATCAAAGCAAAGAGACATTCAATGCCATTATCTCTCACTTTACTCCTGTGGTGCATCCTCCTAGAATATGTTCCATTCCTTCCTGACCCGAAGCCTGGGGCTGTTCCTCTGTATGGTTTCCTTCCTCATCAGTGCTTTGTAGTTCTTGAAATCAGTCTCCTTGTTTCTTAACTGTCATGCAAAATTCCACATAGAGAT
>PVKA01006093.1:0-85847 GCA_004027165.1 Ctenomys sociabilis | reverse complement strand
GATGGGTGGGTGGATGGATGGATGGATGGATGGATGGATGGATGGATGGATGGATGGATGGATGGATGGGTGGGTGGATGGGTGGATGGATGGGTGGGTGGATGGATGGATGGATGAAGACAGATGGCAGAATCCATCACCTTAGAAATTACTTTTGATAAAAAGACTAATTCAAAGTATTGTGGTTGTCTTTTCAGTCTTTCTGTGGTGTTTTCATGTGGCTTACAGTCAATCATTTGCACTTATACAATCCCAATCTATTTAAGGAGTAGCTGATCAATCCAGCTAAAGAAATTAACATGAAATCTTACATGAGTAGTAAGTAATTCCAAAGGTATTTATGTGAGAAGAGAAATAAAATACAAAAGATTATTTCAAAATTCTAAATTGATTAAATTACAAAAATCACATGCTTCATGGAAAGAAATGAGTTAGAAGCAGGAGCCTACTGTGTGATTACGTCATTAGACATGCTGGTGTTTCAGCCAGGCATAATCCGTCCAAGCAAAGATGCTCGGAAAACAGACAAAAACCCAGAACATGGTTTGAGTGTGTCCCCAAGGGGTTGTACATTGGCTTCTTGGTCCAGAGTATGGCAATGGAAAGAGGGGCTTAAGGGCTGGCCTTCCAGTCATGAGGGTCTGATGTGGTTCTCTGAGGCTCTGGAACTTCTCAGGAGAGGTCACTGTGAAGGCATGAGCTGGGCCCTGAGGCCTTGCTCCCGTCTGGTTTCCACCTTGCCATGTGACCTCTCCCTAGCCGCTCTTGCCTCAGGACAGCACAGGCCAGGGAGCCCTCACCCGCCTGAATCAATGCATACTGATGTCAGTGCCTGATCTTTACTTCCAGCCTCCAGAACTGGGAGCTAAATAGACCTCTTTTCCCTACAAAGTACTCAGCCTCAGCTATTTCATTAGAAGACAGAAAATAGACTACAAGCAGACTAGATGCTGAGGTGAGTATTCTAAATTTAAATTTGTAGCTCAAGTCATGAGACAAGAAATGTTTTGATAAGCAAATAGTAACACTGAGGAACCACCAGCTTTGTAGGACACCTCAGGAAAGAGCCAAAGAAAAGGTAAAAAGGAGAAAGTCACCCTGTCACAATGGCCCAAGGAGGAATTTAAAGAGCAGGGTCATCAGGAGGAAGTGCCACAAGGAAATACAGACACATAGTCGCTGTGCTTAGATCACCAGAGTTGGAGAAGTGGCTGGAAGCTTTGAGACATTCAATAGCTAGAGACAACTAAGGACTGGATAGCAAAAGGAGACTGAGGCTGTCCAGGTTAGCACTTACAGGAGATGTGGGAAAGCAAGTTCTTATTAAGAACTACTTTTAACTGTTCTTTAAATACAACGTGAGGGGTAGCTAATAAAGCAAAAGTTGTGCCAGTGGAATCAATTTTCTTTTATGAACAGAAATAAAAAGAAAGTATGACTATCACCATCCAAAATGTTGAAATAACAAGGAAATTTTTACTTTACTATGGCTCATTAAGCAAGAAGGATCAAACACTTCAGCGTGTTTACTAGCCTGCCTGCACAACCAGAGTGTTTTGGATCTCTTTCCAGTTTAAAGAGAACAATGCTGCGAAGATAACTGGGCAGCGCTAAAGCAAGCGATCTCAGAGTGGCTATACCAACACCTGTAGGAATTGTTTCTATTTTCCTATTCAGATTAGATTTTATAGCTTCCAGGAGAAACTTGCGCAAAGGATTTGGCATAAACTTACCAACTGATGCTGACATTCTAAAGTGAGAGCAAAGTATTAGCTTAGCAAATTTGTTTTTATGCCAAGGAGGAAAACGGCAACGCTGACCTGAAATGGTTCCAGTGAATGACAATCTATATAAAAGAAAAGTGATGCAATTCAGAGTCCTAACAACCACTGACGATAAGAATAGCAGGGTAACTTGTTTGCTGTCTTGGCAAGTCTGGGCCCCTGAGTTCAGCTACATAAACATCCTTTGTAAAACTGGCTTCACAGTCAGGAAACAGAAACCCAAACTGTAATTGCAAAAGAACCTTTCGTGCTCTTAACAGAGTCCAGAAAGCTGGGGCATCATCATCACCCAAATTAATTCTACTTGAAGTAAAACTTTATATCTACTCATCTATTTATACGCTCTGTGTTCCAAGAAGGATTTAATGTTTTGTTTTGTTTTTTATGTATTTTGTACAAGGTCTCACTAAGCAGCTTATATTTGTACTAATCCTCCTGTTTTCACCCTCCCCAGCACTGGGGTTGCGGGTGGTGCCACCACAGTGACACAGAAAAAAAAAAAAAAAAAAAAAAAACCTGATCTCGCTTTAGATGACCTCCAAATATGAACAGGAAGAATGAAACCTCTGACCTGAAAAGTATCTGGGATGAGTTCGCGTTCTGTAAACTGAAGAATAAAGTTTAGGAACAAACAAAGGTTATGAGCAGAATATATTTGTTGGAGGAAATGAGGCTCCTGTCCCAGAGAAAGACAGGAGGGGGACCCAAGCAGGTGGCCCCCAGGAAGCTGTCTCTACCAGGGACTTTTATAGAGGAAAACCAATGGGACTAAGGTGGTGGAGAACATGGGAACTCCCTTAAGTGGGCATGAGGTGGGACAAAACTATGGTCAACCAATGAGGTTACAAGCACCATTGCTCAGGTAAAATTGATTAAATCCAGTCCCAAATGGGGAAGCCAGTCTTGTAGCAAGCAGGCATGAATACAGGACAGGGTCTCTTCCTATTGGGGGTTGGGTTAGTGACCCACTTGGACTCTTTCAAGGTGGTTGATACCTATTTAGAATATCAATCAATCCCTGATGCCCATCCGTAAGGAAGTAGTGACTGCATTTGTTTACTTTTTTGTATTAAGGTGTGGCCCATGGGAGTGTCTGTCTCTTCCAAGTACCTAAGTCACTTTGTCTTCCATCTTGTCTCCTTGAGGGCCTGGCCCTGTCTGAATGCCTACAGTATTTCTATGTAATTCAGCTGCCTACAAAATTATGACTTGGATGGCACAAATGAAGAATGCTTAAGTTTGCAAAATTTTAGAAAGAAAAATCTACAGAAGACAGAACCTATGTTTGAGAATAAAGAGTGACTGACCTTGGTGATCATCTTTCTTATTTATGTATTTTTTTTGGTCATCCATTTTAACCACTACCACAATAAATGTACAATTTTCCACCTGGAGCCAGTCTCAGTGGTTCCGTAAAATATTCCTTTAATTCTATATTTAAAAAGAACTGATACCTGAGTCATGACATTTTACCTTCAGTCCAATGTTCCTTCCATTCCAGAGAGATTACAAAGATTTGCCATAAGTTTTCTAGTCTATCCTTAGACCTCAAATGTAAAGGTAATATGATTGCTTAGTAGGGGTTGCATATATTTTTTAGAAATAATATTATTAAATCTTGGTTTTGTATCTTTGCTTGTGCAAAGTCATTTTCTGGAAATGAGTCACAACCTCCACAACTCTCGCTTCCTCTCCCAGGTCCCCGGAACTTGAGAACCTCGCACTCGGCATTAACAGAGATGGAGGCTGCACCTCTGGTGCAGAGGGCTGTGGGTGAGAGATGGCAGCTGCGTGCTTCCTCTGGGGCTGCCCTGCAGAGCACAGTGAGGTAGTTGGTGGGATAGAGGTTAGGAGACTCCATTTGCCTGAAACCCCAGGACTCTGGTTGTCAGACAGAGCGTGAAGGAAGAGCCCATGGACAGCAGGACCGCACAGGGGTCGGCAGGGCTCGCAGGTCTTGGGAGAGATGCCTCAGCCAGCCAGGTCTCCTCGCAGAAGCCAGAGAAGCAGGACGCTCGAGGGCAGAGCCCAGCAGGAAGCCCCAGGTGAAGAGAGCGCTGGGTCTGTGTCAGCCCTGTCCTCCAACAGGTTGTAGTTTCCCGTTTTGCAGTGGGAGGACCCGCAGAGAGCCTGGGTGTCTGCGCAGAGCAGTGCTCCTGGATGCAGCCGCCGCACTCAGCCTGATGCCGCACAACAGCACACCAGAGGCCTCAGGCCTGCACGGATCCGCGTACCAAGGCATCCCACAGAGGGACCCCAATCACATGCTTTATTTCCTGTCACCCATTTTTCTCCTCTGGAAATATCAAGCAATAGTTACTTCCAATCGTGATGGCGCAGGCCTGTAATCCCAGCACTTGTGAGGCTGAGGCAGGAGGATTGTTGAGAGTTCGAGACCAGCCTGAACTACAAAGTGAACTCAAGGCCAGCCTGAACTGTCTCAAAAAAACAAACAAAAAGTATGGAATGACCTTCAACTCTACACCCAAGCAATAAAATGATAAATAATGTTCTCCATTATATTCAAATGCCCCTAATATCTCAGAAAAATTATTAAACAACTTTCGCACATGATGACTAGTGACATTCTACAACTGGCCTCTGTCCAGAAATTATGTTCATGCTGGATATTTTACAACACTCTGCAGTGCAGAAATGGTCCAATATCAGTAGGAAGGGAAGAGATGGAGAGAGGAGGGGAGGGGAGGGGAAGGGAAAAGAGAAGAGGAAAAAAGAGAAGATGTGTTCTACATTAGACATGAAGTAGGAAAAAAAATTTAAGAAACCAAGACAACCCATGCATTGGGGAATGGTACTAATTCCTGAGATGAAGAATCAGGGGAGCTGGGATGGTGGTGCACACCTGTAATGCCAGCACTTCGGAGGCAGGAGCAAGAGGACTGTTGTGAGTTTGAGACCAGCCTGGGCTACAAAGTGAGATCAAGTCCAGCCTGAATTGCATAGGGAGACAGAGGGAGAGAAAAAAAAAAAGAATCTGAAGTAAGGGCTGAGGTGCTGGAGCCAGGAGCCAGGAGCCAGGAGCCAGGAGCCAGGAGCCAGGCATGTGCTAAGTTGGACATTTCCAGTCTGATGTGTCTCCTGGATATCCAAGCAGAGAGGGTACAGGGAAGGCTGCTGCCCAAGTTTAGAGCTCATGAGGGGAAAAAAACATAATGTGGAGATCAGCCAAAGGTACTTAGTTGATAGCATCTAGAGTTACAAGTGATATGGCCCAGTGAGAAGAAGCTAGGGGAGAGAAGAGAGTCCAGGGGTGTGTACTGGAGAACTTAAGCACGAGCACTGGGAGGAAAGCAGTGAAGGGACTGGCAGGATGCTACCCACTCTGCAAATAAAAGCAAACCAACAATCACAGTTTGTATGTTCCCGAAGCCAAAAGGGAGGGGGGAGATTAGCACCAAGCATGTCCACAGTTACTGAGTGACAGCATACGTCCCTTGGCTGTGTGGCTACTTGATGTGTAAGTCACTGATGCACAGAGCAAGACCCAAAGGGTTGCCAGTCTAGAGAACTGATCTGAGGGGGTTTTGCTGCTCAAAGGGAGAGAGAAATAGGGCTGTGGGCTGCAGAGGAGCTTTCTTGAGGGAGAGTACTGATGTTCCCGTGCATCTCTGAAGGATGGACAAGGGGAGAGGAAGCTCAGCATGCAGCAAAGGCTCAGACAAAGCAGGACGTCCTCAGGATGACGTGGCCACGGGCCAGTGACACGGCGGGACCTTCCCAGGGAGGAGCACAGGAGGCCCCTGGCACCACCTGAAGGAAAGGCAGTGCAGAGGAGTACATGAGTTACAGCTTGCTGCTTTCGATTGTCCTGATTTGTTCAACCCAGTATGAAACCAGACCCTCAGCTGACGGTGAGGATGAGGGGCAACACTGAGGTGAAGAGAAGAAGGGAAGAGGGGCACCAAGCGGGTCTGGCACAAGTGGCCAGCCCAGTGCTCCTCCAGAGAGATCTGGGCACATACTGTCCCTGGGCAGGGCTGGGGGTCTCTCGCTGAGGGCAGATGCAAGGGAGAGCTGGCAGCCCAGAGGGCCTTCAGGCATGCATATTGGTGTCCAGAAGGCAGGAAAGGAGGGTTTCCAGAGAGAGAAATAATCTCCACCTTGCTGAGGAAAGGAAACGGCTCAGTGAGGCAGAGGCAGGGGCTTTCCAGGCCCTGCAGCCTTGTGGGAGGCAGGAGGTTTAGGAGCCCATTTTTCCCAGGCCGGCTGCCTGGACAGGGCTGACAGGGCCGCCATGGGACGTGGTGCTCCAGGGGACCCTGGTAGGAAGTCTGGTGCATTCAGCACGGTCACCTACATGTCCCTTCCTCCAAGCCCAGGACCAGGTGGCAGGTTTTCACTTGGCTTGGCAATGTCTCAGCACAAGTCCTTGCTCCTGAACGCAAGTGAGAAGTCTGCACTTTGTCTGCTTCTTCTGTCCTGGGTATTTTTAGACTAGAGAATGTTGGGTCAACTTTTAAAATACAGAGAATGATCTGGTATGGTGGTGCATGCCTGTCATCCCAGCACTCAGAGAGAGTGAAAGAAGAAGCAGACTGCCAGGGCAGGTGGGGTGGCCCCAGAGTGACAGCGACTGCATTACTGAGGATGGTAGGCTGGGGAGCTGCTGTGCACACAGCAGATAGTGCAGGGCAAGTTCTACGGGAAAGAAAATGGCCACAGGCGGTCAGGTCAGCACTTTAGGAAGCCGGATGAGTGGACTCAGAGTCAACAAGGTGATTCTGGGGCTGGGGGAAGCACCAGGTCAGCTTCAAGTGACCCATCCACAGGAACCAGGAATTCAGCAGAAAACTGCAGAGAGCTGTGAGTTGGTAGTGTCCAGGGGCTCACGACTCACAGAAAAGGAACTGGTCAGGGCGCGAGCGAATGGTGCGGAGGTCCCGGAAAGCACAAGGCCACATTAACCTCCAACCGTAGGCCTCATGCTCTGCGGCTCTGGAAGAAGGAAACAGCGCTGCTTGATGATCAAGCAGTGAGCAATGTTCCGTGGGTCTGTCAAGTTTCAATTGGAATAAAAAGATGCAGGATACCAAAGCCAGCAGATTTGGAATAAGAAAAGGGCAATACTTCCTGTGCATACATCCCGTGGATTCTCCACCGGGGTCTTACCCTTCCACGTGGGAGGGCCCGTCTTGTGATCGAGAGACGTCTCATAGCATCGCAGGACTCTGCGCACTAGTGTGTGGCATTGTCTCCTTGGCCGTGTCAAGCGAACCATCTCTACACGTTGCTGAGTGTCCCCCGGGCACAGGCAGCCTTCTGGGAGCCCAGACCTGTCCTCACAGCCCTGCTGGGCTCCTCCTCGTCCTGCGCAGCCAGCCACCGGGCAGAGGGCGGCCAGGGAAGCCACTGCTGCCCCAACACAGGCCCCTGACAGAACCGTGCTGGCTGACTTACCACGGACCTCTCTGGTCTGTTCAAAACTTAGAGCCAACATTGCCAAGATGCAAAACTAAACCACAGAAAACAACACACAGGTCTCTAAGAGATCATATGAAACCAGCTGTAGAGGGTCCTTTTTTTTTTTTCCAGACTCCTCTGTATTTAGTTTTTTTTTTTTTTCATTTTTTTCCAAATTTTTTTATTTTATTTTATTGAAGTACAAATAGCAATGAGACAGTTTCAAGACACATTAACAGGACAGATTTGATAAATTAATACATTGCAAACTGTTTTCATAATGTTTTGGTATTGTATAAGGTACATACATGATATTATACTTACAGACATTATTATAGCAGATGTCTCTTATCAGTAAATTAAGAGAGTGTAGTTGTGTACTTATCTTATTTTTTATGCCTGAATTATATCACAGATTCAATAATTAATACTTTCTACCTTGTTATTTTCCTAGTGGTTGTCCATAGTACTAGAAGCCAACATAATATCTTGTCCAACCACTATTAGTGCAAACCTTCCTTCTCATAGAATTATGCAGAAGCACAGCATATTTACCCTAACTGTACTGTTTATACATACACATCATGATTCTTACTTTCTATACCCTTTTCTTTGTCTAGACCTGTCAAGGGTGGGCTCTCTATTGTCATTAAAGCAATTTAGGTGCCTGAACTTGGCGACACAACCCAACACAGTCCAGCATTCCACAATAATAGTGAGTTATCTGTAGAAGTTGTTGACTGTAGCCATTTACAGCTCAACTTATTATTATGGCCCCACATTATATACCTCATTTTTATACTTTTCTGCTTAAAAACATATAGTTTGCATTTTGGCCCTAGCCTTTCAAGGTCAGTGAAGACTCAGGACATAGGAGAACCTGTACTGTAATATCATGAAACTCAGTTGTGCCCCAAATTTTCTGATCAAGGAGATTATGGAGCCACAGAGGAAGGCAATTGATAGTGTGCCTGGAGAGAGTCACATGGAGAGAAAACTTTCTCTTAGGCTCTCACAGAGAGCAAACTGGTCAAGCAATGGCCGTGACTCAGCCCCATGGATGACAGAGACAAAGGATCTACAGAGTGAGGTACAGGATTACAAGATAAACCCTGAGGGGACTTCACTGACCTCATCAGATACAAAAGCTACATCTTTTGTTATATAAGTCTTGCTCTATCTCAGTCTTAACCATCCAGCAGAAAAGCATAAAAATGAGATATATAATGTGGGGCCATAATAATAAGTTGAGCTATAAATGGCTATAGTCAACAACTTCTTCAGATAACCCACTATTATCGTGGACTGCTGGACTATGTTTGATTGTGTTGCCACGTTCAGGCACCTGTAATGGTTTAATGACAATGGAGTGCCCATCTTTGACAAAAAAAAGGGGGGGATACAAAGGAAGAGTCATGATGTGTGTGTATAAACAGTATAGTTAGGATTAATATGCAGTGGTTTTGCATAATTTAATGAGAAGCAAGATTTGTACTAATAGTAGTTGGACAAGATATTATGTTGGCTTCTAGTACTATGGACAACCACTAGGAAGATAACAAGGCAGAAAGTATTAATTATTGAAACTGTGCTATAATTCAGCTTTAAAAAATAAGGTAAGTATACAGCTACATTCTCTTAATTCATTGACATCTGCTATAATAGTGTCTGTCAGTAGAATATCATGTATGCACCTTGTACCATAACAAACCATTATGAAAACAATTTGAAATGTATTAACTATTGAATCTGTCCTGTTAATTTGATTTGAAACTGTCTCATTGCCATTTGTTCTTCAATAAAAATAAATAGATAAAAAGAAAAAAGGAAGAAGAAAACAAAAGAAAGAAAAAAAAAAAAATACATGTAGCTTTACCCAAGCCGCTCCGCAGGTCCTGTGCAGGACGGCATGGCTCACTGTCACGCGTCACAGAGGGGTGAACGCATGGCCGCGGGACAAGCACGCAGAGCTCTGCCAACAGCACGCGTCGGGCTGCCGGTCCCACTGCTAAGAGCAGCAGCCTCGTGTCTCCGGAGCCTCATCGTCAGCGCCCTGGTCCCTGCCAGAATCGCCAGTTTCCAAATTGCAATGTAATCACCCTGTAATCCGTGTGTTTAAGAAAGGAGAAGCCACACACACAAACACAATCATGCACCATTTCCTTCATGTTCCCAGCTTGGCAACAACCAGAACGAACAGCTCCTTGAGAAGACTCCTTTGGCCTCAGTTACCCACCGCTGGCGGGCAGCTCTGCTAGCACCGCAGGCTGAGAGTTACAAAAACTCATCAAGAATTCAGCTAGAAACACCTGCGCGGGGCGGGGTATGTCCGGAATCCCAGCTACTTCAGGGGCAGAGGCAGGACATGCAGGTTGTGCGGCTGAGGCCGGCCAGCCTGGGCAGTGCAGCAAGACACTGCCACAGCCTGCTAAGTGGGCTGGGGAGCGGCTCAGTGGCAGAGTGACCACGTAGCTTATGCGAGGCCGGGGTTTATGCCCCAGAAATGCTCCCTCCAATACAATAGCAAACTTCTATGGGGGCATAGGTGGCTGAAGGAGGCTTACGGGTGGTGAGCCCACTGCTGAGGGACCTGTGCTCTGCCCTCTCAATGCCAGGATTTGGTTTAAACTGCACTGTGACGCTGGGGATGAAGTCCCACAAGGGCCCTGCTGAGCGGACGCGTATATTCAGCAACTGCATCCTCACCCTGTCTAGCACCTTTATCAGTGGATTAACTGGTGTCACTGTAAAGGTTCTGCTTCGGAGCCCAGGTCAGAGCTTGGTGTACAGAGAAGGCTGAGCCCTACTGCCCTGTTAATGAACCACTCTTCAAAGGGCTCGGGGGAGGTGAAAGCCTGGCTGAAGCAATGCCCAGGCTGACCTGTGACCTTTACACAGCTTGCTTTCAGGCCCCGCAAGGGCAGCTGGCTCACAGGCTTCAGCACACTCCTGAAACCCTCGAACTTGCCCAAGGACAGCGGGCACCTGGAGAGCCCGCTGCAGGGGCTGTATCCTCCCCACTGAGCCTCAGAGCCAGCTGTGAGCCACCAGCACTCACCCGCCTGTCCCAGTCTTCACCTGCTTCCTCCCTACTGTAGGAATCAAGGGGTAGAAAAGGAGAAAATGTTTCCTATACAAACACAGAAAGCAAAAAGGAGCTTCTTCATTGGAACTTGATGGACGTAAGGAAGTTGATTTGATCAGAAAGGAATGGGCTCCATAAGGGAAATCTGTTGTTGAATTAAGAGCAAGCACGTCTCTTCCATTATTTGTTTCTTCAGTTGAACAATTTATCAACAAGCACTTTCTGGCCCATGGTATGAGTCCGTCTCTGGGCTTCAGACTGGCACAGGGGTCTAATTAGACAGAACACACCCATGCTCCTCTTCCGGCTGTTGCAAGTCAGGCCCTAAGTGCTGTGGGGTGGGGAGCCCCAGCCCTTGCTGAAGAGGAGCTCAATTTACCAGGAAAGCTGTGTGCAGAGATGGGTTCATGGCCTCGGCACCCTGGGCACTGGCACCATGGCTGTGCCGTGTGGGGTGCGATGCTTCCCATCGTCTGACGCTGGCCCAGCATCAGAGCACAGCACTCAGCCTCCACAGGGGAGAGGACTCCAGGCACCCCCCAGTGTTTTCTACAGGATGAAATGCTGCTCTGTCCCCCCGGCCATCAAGGAGCACCAGCAGAGACATTCACAATACAGCATCGTCCATGCAGCCCTGCAGTGACACATAAATTTGTGTTGCAAATGTAAGCAAAGGGCCAGCCAGATAGCTCAGTGGACTGGTGCCTGCTTAGGCAGAGCACTGTGGCTGGGGTTCGATCCCTGGTGTGCTGTGCCAGTCCCACCCCCCGGGGTGCGCTGAGATGACCATTGAAACTGGGCGTGGTGGCATGCGTCTATAATCCCAGCACTTGCGAAGCTGAAAACAGGAGAATCACTACACGTCTGATCTGCACAGTAAGATCCTGTGGACACTGTACCAAATACACACAAGAAAAGGTAAGCAACAGTGTACTTACCACATCATAGGGAATCTAAATAGCTCTGTCGGGGCTGGAAAGATAGTTTGGTGGTCTAAGTGCCTGCCTGGCAAGCACAAGGACTGGGGTTCAATCCCCGGTGCCACACACAGTGCCGACACCAAGCCATGTCAATCAGTCACCAAAACCCGGTGTGTTGTACTCCTGTAAGCCCAGTGCTGGGAGTCTGAGACAGGAGGATCTCTGTGAGTCTGAGCTGTGTGTGGAGCGAGATCCTGTACCAAATAAATAAAAGATTAAATAGCTCTGCCTAGGAAAGGCCTCAGCTAAGAAGTGCTCCCAGGAAGGACCTGAAAGAAGGTAGGAGTTCTGAGGGTAGACAGAAGATAGGGCATGCCACCAGCAGAAAAACCATATGTGTTGGCACAGGACAGCCCCAAACTGCAAGAAACTGCCCACATTTGGGCAAAATGAGATCAGAGGGCACGTGAGACACATGGTCTAGAGATGCCACAGACCAGAGGCCAGCCTCCTTTGGCCATAAAAGACAGGTGTACTTGGATAACTTAATCAGTTTCATTGTCACTGCTATCCCTCTGTTCTTAATAAAGGAAAACTTCTGTTAATTTTTTCTCCCAAAACTCACCAGACTATGGGTCTTCCAGGGTCTATCTTATCTCTTTGTTCCCAGAGCCTCTAGGGCGTCCCAAGCCAGGCAAGAGTTACAAACAAATCTGGACCTGGGGTCCACAACATTTCCTGAAAGGGGCAGACAGAAAATGGTGTGCAGGCCAGGTGGCTCTGTCCCACTAATCAGTTCTGACTTGATAGTACAAACAGAGTCACAAGTTATGTCTAAACAGCCGAGAATGGTCATGTTCCAATAAACTTTATTTATAAAACCAGGAGGCAAGCTGCACCTGACCGTGGCTTCTGGTCTTTTCTTTTGCAGAGAAAGGTCCTCAGTGTGTCAAAGGAGGCAGCTACCCTAGAGTATTCTTTGCCAAGAAACCTCCATAAGCATAAGTAGAGGGGAGATGACCTTTTTCTTTGCTCCAAGTTGGAGCAATTTATCAGTTCTTCCCCACAGATGTACCACTTGCTCTGATGGAGCCAGAGTGACAGGGTTGTTAGAAGTGAAGCACATGTAAAGTATTTCCTTCCTTTCTCTGCTGAAGAAGCCAAGTCGCTGTGGTCAGAGTGAAGTGCCCAAGATATGGCTGTCTTGCTCTGAGCCCACATATCTCAGAGATAAAGTTTAAACCCAGAACTCCTCAGGGCCAAGTTCCTGTCACCTGCCTTTCCTCCCTGTGGAGGGCAGGGAGATACCCCAGACCAGAACAAAGCATTCGGGGAGTCCAGGTGTGTGCAGCTCCTGGAGGCACTGTCCTGTCATGCAGCACACAGATTGAGGAGGGCTGCAGAGTGACAGCACCCTCTGGCCAGATCCTGGGAAGCACCACCGGGGCCAGAGCTGTGCGCGTGACCCAAGAGCTGCCACAGGAAAAGGGCTGCAGAATGCCTGACTTAGCTATGATCTCAGAGCAAGCAGCAATCATTTGAGCCAAGGGATCATCAAGGTGAGCCTGGACACCCATTTCTTTCTTTTGTTGTTGTTGTTGTTGTTCAACAGTATAAAATGTAATCACAATATCTAGTAAAGTTAGCAGAATAATGGCTGATACTAATAAATGCTTCTCATTTGCTCTTCCTCCAAAACCAAACCCCAGTGTTAAGTTCATATGTGGATACCCATTGATTTTCATTTTTTGTACCAGGAATTGAACTTGTGGTCTCATGCTTGCCAGACATGCACTGTGCCACTGAGCTACATCCCCAGTCTGACACCCATTCTTGAGAATGCATTCCTTTCAGTAATCTCGCATCCAAAACCCAGCGGGGATACCTTTAAGATCTACATCCTGTTGAAGAAAGAGACAAAGGATCCTCCCCAGGACACAGCGGACTTGGTAAAGCAACACAAGTGTCTCTGAGGCACTTAGCACTTTCTGCCAATAAAGGAAGGAGCAGGGTAGGCAGAGCTAACCCAGATCATGGGTCTTCTAGGATCCTACAGGAGCCTGGGCGCTCCCCTCTCCTGCCAATGCACAAAGTAGGGAGTGGATACAGCTGCAGAACCCTTTGCCATTCTATTTTGAAGCTCGTATTAGTGTACACTGTGACTCACAGTAGTTACATTAACCCTGGGGGACGGGGCTTCTACACATGGCATCCTGGTCATCTTCACTCCCCCTCTGCCCATCTCCCTACCCACGTCATCTTGACATGTTGTCTATCGCAAGGTCCCAATGTAACTAGAAATAAAAAATCTGCAGCGGTGACATTTCCCTTGGAAAATGCACCAGGACTCAGTGTCTGAATGCCCCTCAGCCTGGAGGAGAAAGCCAGAGAGGCAGGAAGCACGGCCGGTGAGCTACCAGCTGAGTCTCACTGCAGAGCCCAGGGCTCGGCAGCTCCCACCTGCCTCCCTTCACTAGCTCAGGATCAGTTGGTGGAAACCACTGCTCTCCTTCCTTTCCCTGTCTCAGTTCACAACCAAGGGCACTCTTGTTCCATGCATTGCTTCTCTTAATCCTGCACACGCAGAGCACGCACATTCAGCTGTGAGCTGGGCCTGGGACATTCAGAAGGAACTGGCTCAGCTACCAGCCTTACTTGCTTGCTTGCTTTCTTATTTATCTGTGTGTGTGTGTGTGTGTGTGTGTGTGTGTTAGCAGGGATTGAACTCAGGACCTTGCACTTGCCAGGCAAGCACTTATTCTACTGAGCTACCTCCCTGGCCCTTAATTACCAGCTTTCTGATGCAGAATCCTTTGCGTGGTGCAGTAGCAGCTTCCAGGTGAGATGGAAGGAAAACCTGAAAGGCGCCATATAGCCGCTCATGCATTCCTGGGCTGGGGGTTAGGTATGGGGGTTGGAAGGCTATTTGAAAGTGCTGAATTATTAATTTGGCCTCAAGAAACTAGTAATTATGTCTTATTTTAGCATCTAGTTGAGCACATGAATGCCAAAGGCATTTTCATATAATGTTGGGAATTAATGTAAATGAACTGTTTGCAATAATGCAGAATATGGAAATGTACAATATGTGCACCTTCCTCTATGCCTCTCCCTACACACCCAAACACACCTTAGCTTAGGGTTCTCAACGGGGGGGGGGGGGCACTTTCCTTCCCAGGAAAGACTCAGCCATGGGAAGGTACGCCTCCGAAGTCATCAGTTCTGTCCCACCCAATGTCTCTGGAACCTCAGTGACCACTAGGGAGGGCCATCTTGCCTGGAGGAGGTATAGAAACTACATAGGAACTGGAAAGAAGGCAGGGTGCCAATAGCATCCAGATGGTGCCAGACATGGCTGAAGCCAACATCAGTGCTCTAGGGAACACGGGATGGGACATAGGCAGCAGGTTCTAGAAAGACCTTGACATCAAGATCTCACTTCACTTGGAGGAGGGTCTGGGACCCAACCAAGGAAAAGTTTCATGTCCCATGGGGCAGAGACATGAACAAAGCTAGTTTTCGTAAAGGCCCCAGCTGATCAGGCCAAGGATCAAGGTTGGGCTCCAGGCCTAGAATTTCAGTCTTAGATAATAATAGTCCTAGTGAAGAAGAAAACTGGAGATAATAGCAAACAAGTGGTTATTAAAGTTATCTAGGTGCAGCAAGGAGGGAATCTCCCTGCTACTAAAACCTTTAGTCACATTCAGTCTTCCAAATAGCAAGGAGTTGCCAACCAGCCCAGCGGTTCCTGAAAGCAGCTGCAGAGCTGAGTGGCCACCGCTCAGGCACTGAGAGCGCAAGCTGGATGTGCAGCCCCAAGTCCACAGCTGGAAACCCTGCCCGGTGCCTGCAGCCAGCCAGGCCCACAGAGCTGGGCACTTGGGAGGCAGCTCCAGGTGGAGCTTGCAGCCCAGCCTCCATGTGGCCTCTGCCCGTGGTTCTGGGCACACTTGTCCTCCCTGACAGGTCCATGACCATCCCTGGTCTCAGCGACAGGCAAGGACACCCAGGAAGCAAAGCTCCATGCCGCCAAGCCAATGTGGTGTTGGTGCCCGTAGGGCCTAGGGGAGTGTTTCCCAGAGTAAGGAGTGTGAGTTCCTCACCACACCTCTCTCAGAGACCCTGAGCAGACCCATCCTTAGTCCTGGCGTGGTTGTCCAGGAAGGTCAGGGGACATTAGCGCGTCAACCAGTCCAGAAAGCTCAGCAGAAAAGCTCTGACATTCCCCAGAGTGAACTGGCATGCTCTTTGTTTTCTCTGAATAGAAACCTTTTTATTTAGATGTGTTAGTCTTTGAGGCACTAAAGAGGTAGTCTCATTTTTTCATTTCAACATATCTGTCAGAGTGCTAATATTCCAAAGGTACAACTTGCCGGTTTAGGGGATGCATACCTTGGGTAAAGATTATCACAAGCAGAGTAATTAACACATCAGTCACTGCCTGTGCTGGACATTTCCTCCCGGGAACTGGTTTGCCTTGTGACAAAGTGTGAACTGTGGATCAGTGTCGTACACTACCCCCAGGCCCTTGGCCCTGCCATTCACAAGAGAACATTACAGGCACAGCTGTCCCTCATTTCAGGACCTACCTGGTTAACAGCCTTCACATTTCCAGCCTGCGTCTGGGGCTTGCGACCCAGGAGTGCGAGCGGCAGCGCGGCCTTGCAGGCCCCTCCCCCAGCGCAGCGTGGCATTTTTGCTGACTGGACTGTACAGCACAGTGCTGCAGTTTCGTGTTCGTTGTCCATCACAGCACTGCATGTCAGTGTTATGCATGGATAAACCAAGTCCTAAGGCCAGCCAGTAGCGCAGCGGAGTAAAGTGCCTGCTTAGGCAGACGCAGGGGTCAGAGGCTCCATCGCTGGCTAGCCGTGCTGGCCCTGCCCCCAGGGCGTGCTGAGACTGTGATTAAGTCTGGGCGTGGCGGCGCGTGCCTGTAGTCCCAGCACTTGGGAAGCTGAAAACAGGAGAATCACTACAAGCCTGATCTGTGTAGTGAGACCCTGTACACCCTGAGACACACCCTGCACTAAAATCGAAAAAAAAAAAAAAAGAGCTAGAGCCAGGACATGGATCAGATGGCCAGAACCCCTGAGGTGGGGAGGAGAGAGGGCCGGGGTGTCCACAGCCGGCCTCCTGGCCCGAACAGCTCTCCCTCTACCTTCTTATTTCTCACCATGATTGTTGTAATCTGTAAGCCAAGATCCCAGGGCTACTTCCAGTCCCACCCTTGCCATCTCCAGCTACTCCTTCCCTATTATGTCCAGTGTCTCAGTCCCTCCTCCTTCATCTCTGCAGCCCCTCGGTGAGTCCAGCCACCACCCTGCAGCGCCCACACTTGTTCCTAGCATTCCTAGGGTGGCATCTCCTCTCTCAAGCATGGTAGCTCATGCTCGCAGAACTGCCACACACCGCCCTTCTTCCTCTGCTTGTGTGGCACTTAGTATGACGCCAAGTGAATCTCCGAGGCCAGCTGAGTTTGTCTCATTAGTGCTGAGCATGCACATGGGCCTGCCACCCTCACAGCCCTGCCAAGTGCTGTCCCTTGTATCAAGTGGCACTTCTTGATACAATGTCTGTCCCTCCTCTGAATACCCGCTGCTCTTGCCTTCTGTCCCCTTGAGTCATAAGGATGCACTTTCATGCACTGTCACTTAATCTGTCCTACACATAGGTCCCAGCTTGCCAGTGCCACAGTGAGTCCCTGAAGGGCAGGTCTGTGTCCTGCACTGCGGCCCCTGCTGATATTGGGCTCGTCCTCCATGTGCCCAGGGATCTCGAGTGGCCAATCGTAGTCTACGAGCCAGCACAGTTCTCTGCACTACCCAGAGTAACTCATGCAACAGACAAAAAGGTTCATTGACCTTGCCCATAAATAGTTTCTGCAGCACTAGGATTTCTAGTTCTCTAACTGGCTAACAAACAAACCAAACTTGATCCCACACATAGCAGCTCCTTATAGATTAGGTATTTAAATTTAAAAAAAAAAATATTTCATGTTTACTTGTAAAATCTGACTCAGTAGCATTCACTGACTCCAATGCTCTAGGAACTACTGTAGATACTTTTGCAGTCACCGTATCTCTTAGTGACCAATCAAGCAAAACTGGATTGACTTTATTGTACGTTTCATTTGCAGTTAAATAAAGCCAGTCAAAGAGAAGTTATAAAAGTAAGAAATGTTGAGGAGGAGGATGTGGAGAAAATGAAACCTTACACTTTGATGGGATATGAATTGGTATATCCAGGATGGGGACCATGTTGGAGCATCACCAGAAAGGTACAAGTAGATCTACCACCCGACTCTCAGTCCCGGGACAGGATATACACTAGCAGCAGTGACAGAGTATGTTGAGAAGATAGCAGTGCTCTTACGTTTTTGCACCCCTGTCCACAGGAGCCAAAGGGGGACCAACCAAGCTGTTTTAACAAAAGGTGAGTGGATAAGGAAACAGTGTGCATGAACAACGGGATCCTATTCAGCCACAGTGAAGATGTGGCCATCCTATTTGTGTCAGCCTACGTGGCCCTGGAGCGCACTATGCAAAGGGACACAAGCCGGGCACAGAAAGGTAAATGTCACATATTTTCACCTCCATGTGGAAGCTGGAAAAGTTGACCTCAGGGAAAAGAGATAGAAGCTGTGAGAGGAGTGCGAGGAGGCTGGGTAGCGGGCAGCTCTCCTGTTCTACAGCGGAGTGACTACAGCTCAGTATAACCTGTATCCACGTTTTGAAGAGCAAAGGGAAAGGAGGCTCCACATACAGAAATGACAAGCAGAGATGGAAGTGCTAACTGCTCACTCTGCTTTGATCACAGCGCCTTATCTCCACTCTTGAACTGTCAGGTACACCCTACATAGAGATATAATTATCATCTATCAATTACACAATTACAGAACTACCATTTAGAATTAATAAAACCCAATGAATAAGCAATATAACTCAGACAACATAATCCACAAGACAGCTAACAATGTCCACTGTGGAAAGATGCTTTTGGAAATGGAGCCTCGGTGGCACCGCAGCCCTCCAGCCTCCCTGTCCACGGTCACAGAGACAGCAGTGCCTGTCCCGCAGCTCCCCCAGCAGGCACGAGGGAGGACGCCCTGCTCCTTGGGCTGGTAGTCCTGATGCTGACTGCCTCCAGCAGAAAACAGCAGCACCAAAACACTAGAGACCCGTTCAAGAGTTCTAAATCTGTGTCCCATCGCCAAAGTGGGAACGCTGGGGTGTGTCTCTGCACAGCAGAGCCATCAGCCATGCAGATGTCAAGCACAGGCCCTGCTTCAGGCCCAAGTTGCTGTGTGCGGCTCCTCCTTCCCATGGTGAAGACTGTGAGCCTAGAATGCAAATTTTGGGAGGGAAGACTACAAAACTACGCTGATGGCCCCACTGAACAGAGCCCAAACCTGTGGAGGCCAAGGAGGGCAGGATCTGGGGCAGGCTTTCCCTCTCTCCCCAGGAGAAGCTATGGCAAAAACACACTGCCCTCTCCGGAGGGTTTCTGGTCTACACGGCCCCTCGACCCCCCACACGCCTTATATGTGTGACCTGTGATTTACAGCTAATGTGATACCGATGTTATCCACAGAGTAAAGGGACAGTGAACAATGCCTGACAAAACCATAACCATAACCACTCCTCACTGCACCCCCAACTGCACAAATGAGAAAGAGGTCACACAGGAGAATGACCCCAGAAACGCCTACGGCTCTCATGACTTGGTTCTAGCATACAAGTAACTCCTGAAAGACAGCCACTCTTCTAAATAAAGTCCTCCAGGGGAAAATATATAGATATGTAGTAAAGAGTCTCATTAGTTTCAAAGCAAACGTTTCATGTCAAGGAAATAGCAGATGCAGAGCCACAAGCTGGAATCTTGATTGGGAAAGTCTGAATTCTCATATAAAGAAACCCATTATCTTAATGCGAATGATTCACTTATTAAGAAGCAGGAAGCTTGTCCTTAAGACAAGAACATCTCCCTGCTCGTCACTCGCTGACTTAATAGTACGCGCAGTATTATTCCTTGTAGTTCTACAATTAACCTTTAGTCATACCATTTTTCTTACATAAGACTTATCTAGATTGTACATAAAACTTGTGTATATACGCAAGGTCTTTGATCTGGAGCTCAATCCACACAGGACTAATAACACACGATTGTGAAATTCTAAGGAGGGCTGAAAGCCTCTGTGAAGTTGGAGACAGAAAAATCATTACATTTGCTGGGTGATTCCAAGTGGTGGGGCCTTCAGTTAAATTAATGGTGGTGAATCGTTTAGTTGAGTGATTCCTTTAAGGGTGACTGTTTCAGAAAGACAAATGATCCATTCCTAGGCCTGTTAAGTGCCGTATATAAATGGCCTGAACATTTGATCAAATTGTATGGTTAATCCTCTAATTGCCCATTTCAGTACTGTTGCAAGAGTAATTACAGTACCTCGTCCTATTCATATGCATTGCTAATCCTTTTTAAAATCTTATAAAGCTGTTTGGCTCTACAGTGTACTGAGGCCAAAGTTTCCATAGGTTTGTTGGCTATTGGCTTTAAAATGTTATGCTATCCTGGCCATACACACAATAGGTAAATGTCCATGCACTGTATCTCATATACTGTACATACTGCATCTCTGTGCTGCATGTACAGATAGCCTGTGCGTTTCTATCCACAGTTTTGTGCCCCAAGAGCTCCTGCCTTTGCCAGAAGCACTCGCTCACAGATGTCCACTGGGCCACTGGCCTCAGTGGGCTTTGTTGGGTAGAGGAGGAACCTTAGGAAAGCACAGAGAGAACGCGGGAAGCGTGCCTTGCTCCTGGCCCTCAGCAGATCTCACGATTATTTTCCTGAAATGTCACATCCAGATGCCACCTCCTCCAAGCAGAAGACCCACACTGAGGGGTCCAATGCGCCTTCCTTGCGTCACATGGTTCTGGCCTCCTCTACGCAAGGCGCTGCTGTTTCAGGGACAGGGCCAAGATGCCTTGCGCTCTTGAGGAAGTAACCGGTGAATAAGGCCAAGGCTGAGCATGTCCTGACGCGGCAGTGGCCGGGAAAGGCGCTGAGCTAAGGCGAACATGTGAAGACCCCAGGGGAAGCCAGGGGGTGGCCAGAACAGTTCCAGGCAGGAAGTGCACTATGAGCAAGGCAGACGCGCTTCAGCTCTCCGTCGTCATCCTTCCATTCCTGTGACGAAGTGCTGAGCCTGCACCGCGTATGAAGCAGTGGTTTATTTAACTCACTGTGGCGGGGGGCGGGGAGCTCAGGATCCAACAGCCACATGTGCCAGGCTTCCGTCACATCATCAACTGCCAACAGGGCACCCACAGCATTCGCAGGACGGGAGTGGGAAGTGGGCATGTGCCACGGCGAGGGCGGCTACCCCACTCTTGCAAGACTTAATCCAAGCTCAGAAGAAAGACATTAATTCCTGCTAAAGGTTGTACCTCCCTCCACTATTGCCGGTACAACTAATTTTCCACTAGGTTTTGAAGGAACAATTCGCATCCAAACCACAGCAGACCCCTACTCCCATAGGCTGCCTAATGGCGCAGGCAAAACTAGGGCCACCAGCAGCGACCCCTGAATTAGGCCACGTGGATCTGTCCCTTCCGCACAGGAGTGAGGGGCATAGACAGCGCCTCAGCACAGGCCGGATGGGTGAGCACAACAGCTGAAGCTTGCGTCACTAGTAGGACTTGCCAGCAGATCAAAGACCAAGACCTGCATCAAGGAGAAAGACAGGGGAGCCCGTGCCCTCGACACAGCGCACAGTGTTAGAGTGAGGGGGAAACCTCCATGCTTCTGAGAAGGCTTCCAGGGCAAAGATCTCCTTTCTCCGGTTGACACAGGCTCAGCACAGAAAAGCAGAGCTGCAACCCCGTCCTCACCTAGGTGCTCTGTAAAGCTGCACTAACTGGGAGAACCAATTGTCTCCCTCGGATACCTACCCCGAGCACACGCTGTGCTCTTGGGTGCAACAGCAAGTGTCACGCTGGATTTGCTAGAGGTCTCATTTCATTCCAACGCTAATCCTTGCTCCTGTTTGTTTCATCTTCTCTGTCCTGTTAGCTTCTCTGCCCAGGACTAAAGACTCAGAGTAATGTTAGCTCAGCATGAGGGACACCATCACCACCTCCACAGATGGTCACTGTCCCCACTGTCTCCCTTGTTCTGCCACCATCATCTATACATCACACTGCTCTGGAGGATGACAGCGCAGGAAACAAATGATAGTAATTTCAGTCAGGGGATCCCCTTGCAAATTTCTGAGCCTCTGAAAGTTAGGAAACGCTGTTGCCTTCATCCTCTACACCTGTGCTTTGTTTGGGCCATGATTATTAGATTGAAGATCAATAGCAGTTAAGCACACAACCACCTGGGGCGCTGCCTTCTGTCTTCAAGGGTTGGGGGAGCCCCAGAAATCTCCCCCAATTCAGGCTGCACATTCATCTCACTTGGGGAAACTTTAAAAGGAAAAGAACAGAATGTCAGGGCCATGTGACAGACATTAAAATCTAATACTGACACTATGCACCATATAATATGTGACAATTAGGGAAACTCGAATTAGGAGCAATAGGAAAGGTCTTGTCATAATAAATAACCCCTTTATCATCACTCATAATATTTAAGAAAATCTGAAAAATTATAATTCCACTAACTGAAAGGATAAACCTGGAGCACAGTTGGGGAGGGTCATGAAAGAGGCAGCCATGGGGCTCAGACAGCCGCAGACAAAAGAGAAGAACGTCTCCTTGGGTCTTGGCAGCCGCTCAGCATGCCCCACCTCATTGATCCAAACACTGGCTGGCTTTTGAGTTTTATTCCAGTTTGGTGCACAATGAATACCTTGAAGGCCCCCAGAAGATGCTGGGCACTGCAGGTGGAACCACATCTTAAATGCACATTAGAGTGTGTACAGTCATTCAACGGACAAAGTAGGCATGATAAGAGATGAACATAACTAGCATTAGGATAACCTTAATGATAGACTATAATAAATCCATGTGGGTCTCTCCCTGTCCCTCTCCCTCTCCCCCCAGAGCTGCCCCCATCTTTCTTGTAAAAACACCATGTGTGATGATTCAGTGATGAGATGAAGCAGAGTGCATGACACAACACTGTATCCCAGCACTAGGCTACTACTGACTCCACCATAGCTCAGACCTCAGAATCATTTTTCCTAGAATTTCCTATTTAACTTCTTGGACTCTGGTTGATCAGTTACTAACATGTTTGAGAAGAGGCTATTGTGTTACACTGGACAGCAGGTGGGAGTGGAGGGAAATGGCCTGGGGCTGAGGGTTGGGGAACCAGTCAGTGACAGGGTCAGGGGCCCTCCAAGGCTTGTGGTATGGCCACAGGAAACATCAGCATGACCAGTTCTCCAACTTCCAGCTCAAGTTACTACACATTCTACAGAAACCCGGCAGAAGAAGACCTGAGAACGACCACATGGGCACTGACTCTGCCATGGAATCCAGAGGTCAGGTGGTCCTGGTTTTGGGCCAAAGCCAGGGAGCTCCTAACCAACTTTTCTTTAGCATTGAACACAAAATACTCCTCCAGGTTACAACAGCCTCTGCCTTGTATTGTGAAGGCCCTCCACAGCTCTGCTTGGGGATGTCCCTGGGCTGTGGAGCCTGAAACCTGGCTGGAACCTCAACCTCCTTGCACCTAACCTCCTCTAGCTGGGTGGGTTGCTCGGCCTCCCCACACCCAGCCTCATGAACTTCAGCATGTTTCTTGGCCTTCTGAGCCCCCATGGAGTGTGGTGACCCCAGGGCTATCCTCACCTATTGGCCGGAAGAGCTCTACACAGTAACACATGGTCACTCCAGTTCCTTTCCTCCACTTAAGTGAAATATGAGCCACCCATTCTCTTTCAACTTTTCTTATTTCTTCACACAAGCACCATGAGGCCATGAAGACAGCTCCTGAGCTTCTTCTTTTGCTAATACATGTTTATCTTCACAGTAGAAGTTACATGGAAGAGAGTAGGATCTCTTTTAAAATGCTTTATTACTCTACCTCTAATTACTTACTTTAAATAACATCATTATTGCCATGGTGTCCAGTAGGTAGATAATTGCTATTAAAAGCTAATGAGCTTGAAAACTGGTAAGAGAATATGGTTTCAATGTTCTCTTCATAGCAAAATAAATATTCAGTGTAATCCATAGGCTAATCAACTGTCTGTCAGCATTTCACAGTGTAGACATCTCAAAACATGTTGTACATATAAATATATAAAACTTTCACTTATAAATTTAAAAATAAATTTAAACAATACAAAAATTCTAATTTTAAAAAATAAGCCTGACACAGTGACATGGGCCAACTACTCAGGAGGCCAGGGTGTGATGGCATTCAAGCCTACAAGCTCAAGACTGGCCTCAGCAACAACACGGCATCAACCTGTCTCAAAAGGAAATTTTTTAAAAAGCTCAGAAAAGAGGGACATATCTGTTTCTATATTAGACAATATTTCCAAAGACCCATTTCTTCCGCAGGCAATTGCTGTAGTAAAGGCCGCCATGTTGGCCCCAGGATATATCATTATCCAGCCCCTCCCTGGCTACCCCAGAGGTCACCAGCTCTGTCCCCTTTCTGTCCCAAATCATTGCTCTAGAGCAGCATCTGCCTTCCTGCCACCTCAGCAGCCTTTGGGAACCTCTGCAAGCAAAGAACTGAGATCCTGGCCATTAGCCACTGAGAACAAGGCCAACAACAGCCACATACAGTGGACTCTTCTTGGGTTGAGCCTAGGTCTGAGGACAACCCTGCCTGAGAGCTCAACTTCAGCCTAGGAACAGAAGCTGAGCTAGAAACATCCAGCTAAGCCTTCCCAGAGCCCTGGCACATGAACACTGTGAGGCAGGAGGTGCTTGCTACGTTGAGCTGCTGTTTAGGGTAATTTATTACCCAGCAATAACTGTTATCTGTTCAAAACACACAAAAACATACACACACACATTCATTTAAAACCCTTCAAATACTATTTAAACTGATAAAATAAAGCACTCTGGGGTCCTGCCCCAAAGCAGTCCCTCCAGAGGCTCCATCCAATTATGACAGTCTTCATGCTTCACCCAAGAGGCTTCAGCCCAGTGCCCAAGATGCGCTCACCTCCTCAAAGTCCACTGCACATCAGAGCATGTTCTAGAAGAAAAAGACCCTTTTCACTTTGTCCAGTGAGGACAAACACAAACGAAGGTTTTTGGTCTCATTAAAGAAAAATGGCACCATTTGATTTATCCTGCAGAGTAGAAGGAGAATTCAAATTCTGTGACTGGGAATCTTCTGAGCAAGGTGCATGAATTCTGTGACTGGGAATCTTCTAAGCAGGATGCAGGCTTTTGGGAAGGACTTGGTGCATACTTAGTACATAGTCTGTTAATGAAAGAGACTCTGTTGAAGCATTTGTAACATCAGTTATTATTATAATGAATCAGAGAACAAAGCAGAGGACTCTTTATGCGTACATTAACTCATTCTTTAAGACATCTGGGAGATTTCATAAATGTTCAAAGATAATGACTGCTCAGTACTGGTGCAGCACACAGTATTCAAGTGCATTCAAAAAGCTTTAAGAGATTATGCGTCAGATCTGTCATGACTTATTTAGTTCCACATCCATCATTTAGTTAATCCCCAAATTCCTTGCCATCACATAAGATGAAACACTCCTGATCAACAAAGTGATGTGTTTGTTTACGTAAAATGATTCATAAAATAAAACTGTTTTCTGATTTAACTGCAAAAATCCAATAACTGAGTAATGCTATGGTGAAATTCAGTGCTCTAAATAATAATAATATGAACTAAAAGTGTTAGAAACGAGATCAGAAAAAGAACAAAACTAGAATATGTAGCTGTGTGACAACACATTTAATTTTAGAAAGGCAGCCTGCAATTTTAATTACTTTTTATTCCGAACTTCAATTACACAATGAAAATCTTCATTGTGTTGCAGTTTGGGAAGTAGGAGGGCTACATCTGGACCTTTAAGAGGGACCAATGGAAGGGCCGGCAGATAGCTCAGGGCAGGGCAGAGCGCAGCGGCCTTGTTCTAACCCCAGCCGGCCCTGCCAGCCCAGCCCCCAGGATGCGCTGAGGTGGGGATTGAATCTGGACATGGTGGTGTGTGCCTGTAATCCCAGCACTGGGGAGGCTGAAAACAAGAAGATCACTAGGAGTGCAGTCTGTGTAGTGAGACCCAGTAGACCTGAGTCTACATAGATAACTGCTGTTTGAGGAGCTTTCTCAAGCCTGTCTCTATTTAATTCAGAGATGAACAGTATGAACAGTACTTAAGAGTTTCCTGAGATCTCAATTCAGATTCCAGTCCCCAGAACCCTGCAGAATAAAACATTTAGAAACATCTCAAAGGCTAGAAAGTCAAGCAAGTTGAAACGAAAACCACTCAAAGTATATGATCACTTAAATATATGTAGAAAAGAAAATTTAATGACTATAAATAATTTTTTCCAAAACTGCCAGTCTCTTAACAAACTTTGTCACAAGGGAACTTCCCCCAACAGTGAAAGGGAATCTAAACAAACACTAAAGTGAGAGAGTGAATAATTAGCTTTCTCCTATGGTGGAAAACAGGTGAAGAAGCTTGCTTTTACTGGTCTACTGCCAACTGCGCTGGAAGTCCTGGGCTTACCGTGAGAAAAATAAAGGAAAGGCACATGATGAGAAGGAAGTAAACGCAATGAGCATCTGTTTACAGATGTTGCAGTATTTATTTATAAAACCATATGGAGTGTACAAAGCAGTCACTAAAATATATATAATGAATAATCAAAATTTTAACATGAATGATTAATGTGAAAATGCCAAATATACATTTAATATTACTACAGTTAGCAAAAGAAATATACAATGATGCAAAAAATCATGCTACAGGAATAAGGTTAACAAAAAATGGTGCAAGAGCCCTACATAGTGAAGCAATAAAATATTAGTGAGCAAAGTAGAGGAATGAGCAACCTCATAGAATATTCATGGTTTGGAAGACTCAATATTAAGATGTTGTTTCTCCCCACACTGAGCTATGAACTTATAACTCCAGCAGGTTTTTTTTAGAGAAATTAACAAAATTATTCTAAAATTTCCATGGGAATCAAAGGACCTACCAAGGCCAAAATTATAGACCAAACAGTGTCTAACTTCAAGTTGTACCACAGTCAGGAGGACATGGAAAGGCATAAGGATGGATGACAGGTGAAAAAAAAACAATTTTTAGTGTTCTCCAAAGAATCAGTGCAAGCCAGTGAGGAGAGAACACTCTTGTCCACACACAGTACTGAGCCAGCTTGATACTGGTGTGGGAAAAATACATTCTGACCTTTTCTTACCCATCCCCCAGCGTCCATCTCGCCCATCCCCCAGCGTCCATCTCGCCCATCCGCCAGCGTCCATCTCGCCCATCCCCCAGCGTCCATCTTGCCCATCCCCCAACATCCATCTTGCGGTGCATCATAGACCAAAAGATGGAAGATGAAACTGCAGCTTTTAAAAGCGAGCACAAGAGTTTTCAGGTGAAAAGAGCAAAAACAGCAAAAAGTTCTTTAGATAAGCCATGAAAATCAGCAATTTCATAGTTATAAAATATTAATTTTTTTGAAAAGTCAACTTTATCACAATTTAGAACTCATCTCCATCAAAAGACATCCTTTAAAAAGTGAATAAACAAGACACAATGCAAACATTTGCAAAACTTGTATCTGATAAAGGACAAGTATCACAATTGAATAAAAATTTCTAAAACTCAACTAAAAAGAAAATAAAGGAACCTAGAGATTTCAACACTGTCCTGAAGAAATAAACATGAAAAAGTATCCAACATCAAGCATGGCCCTATAAATCTTCCCTTCAGGAGGCTGAGGCAGGTGGATCACAAGCTCAAGTTATCTTATGTAGTAAGCCCTCATCTCAAAATAAAAATTAAGAGAGCTGAGGATGTAGCTCAATGAGAAGGACCTGGATTCAATCTTCAGTACAGAGAAGACAGAAAAAAAGTTCAGATTCACTAGGCGTCAGGAAAATGCAAATAAAAGTGCAGTAAGGTATCACTATAAGCCAGAAAGAAGAGCTAAAATTAAGCAAGATGACAATTATAACTACTGGTGAGTACTTGAAGCAACTAGATCTCTTATATGTTGTATTAAAATGACACAACCACTTTGGGAAAATATTTTGAGAGTCTTTAAAAACTAAATATACACTTATCCTATGATTCAGCAGTCCTGTCATTGGATGTTTTTGTCCAAGAAAAATAAAAGGATACTTTTATAAATCATCTGTACACAAATGCTTGCGATTGCTTTATGCATAATACCCAAAAAGCCCAACCAGGTATCTAATTGTACAAGAATGGATAAATACGCCACAGGGTAGTCATCCAGTGGAAAGTCACTTAGCAATAAAAGTCATGATCTACCAGTTTCTACAGAACCCTACATATATCTTTAAAAATTCTTCCAAATGGAACAGGGCTTTTACAAGAAAATAGGCTGTACTTTCCTAAACATAGAAGTTCTACAAAAAGGAAAATCTGATCTGATGGTGATGGAGGCAGTGTGGTGTCTCTAGGAGACATGGAAGGCACTGTGACATTTTGTTTCTTGGTGAGATTCTTTAGGTACAAGCACATGCTTCTACGAAAACCCAAATCAAATGCAAACACAGTTTGCATTCATTTCTTAGAAATCTTGTCTCAGGGGCTGGAGAAATAACTCAGAGATCTGAACACCTGCCTGGCAAGCGCTAGGACCCGGATTGGATCTCCTGTACAGCATGCCATGCTTGCCCTGGGACCCTGGGTGCATTGTGCCAGCCCCCAAACCTGTAATGTCAGGGCTGGGGAGCCTGAGACAAAGGATCACTGGGAGTACCAGCTGTGTAGTGAGACGCTGTACCAAATAAATAAATAAATGAAATTTTATCTCAAAAAGAAAAGCTGTCAGTAATATCTAACTCTCCTAAAGCTAAGATGTTATGGAGAACATTCTTTTAGAATGCGTTTTCTAAGGACATGGGCTGGTAGGTGGCTGCAGGAATGGATAGACATTAAGACGGCTGCCAGGCGAGTACGGCTGCACACGGACCTGGCGCTCACTGTCGGGTACAGTCTCTACCGCGTAACTGACTCATGCTCTGGGCTAGGAGGGGACTTCTCACGGCCATACTTTCCTAATAGCCATATCGTCTGGCTCTACTCTCCATGCAGAATGTGATTTCTTCTTTCTACTGCCCTCAGCACGTCTTCCAGGGTCACAAACAGAGGCCAGGCAGGTCCCTTACCGTCCCTCTGTGTCTTCCGGATAGCCCTGCAGTGCCACCAGCAGTGTCACCAGCAGGTTCACCTTGACAGGAAGCTCACACCTGCCCAAACTGTACCTCAGCAACATGTGAACTCCCCATTTACAGGCAGGGTATTCAAAAATACACAGACCACTGCACTTGAATTGAAATCTATTTCTTCATTTAAAGGTTAAATGCAACTAAAAACAAACACATGCCAGGTTTTTCACTGAGATAACATCATGACTATTTGAGGAAACTTACAAAATTTATCACCAATCTAAGTTGACAAATTTTTTTAAAAGCTTTAAACAATGATTTAAAAATGCTCCTTAAAGTGCTAGCTTAGTACTGACACAATGGCTGCAGAAAGTCTGATTTCCTTTGCAAAGAACATGCAACCAGGGAACAGAAAGAAAATAAACTCATGCAAAACAATGAGGGACCTCTGGCCAGTCAACCTGTGAGACGGAGGTGATTCAGAGCTCTGCAGGGAAGCAGGCCTCAAGAGGGCGTGGAGCCCTTGGGCTTTGGAGGCTTTATCCTAATGACAAGGGCTTAGTACATGACATAGCACTTTACAGCTTTCCAAGGGCACTCAACTGTTTTCTCTCAGCACTCATAAAGGCACTGTGAGATGAGCCGGGCTTACCTGGATCCCTGTGTTACCAAAGAGCCTGAGCTCTCGAGATGGAGCTTGGTGGGGCAGTGCTGGAGGGCAGGACGCCCATCTCTCCATTTCCAGGCAGGAGGCAAGAGCTGCAACAGTGCAGCCTGCCAGCGTGGGGAAGGGGCCTGGGAGGACCCCTCCAGGGGTCACATGCTGCTGCTAACTCACCCTTGTGACCTTCCAAAGGTCCTAGAGTGAAAACCCACTTACTACACCTGCCTTCCACACTTCACAGCTCAGCGACACCATCCACTGAAGAGTGACAGCTGCTTCCCTTCCTGATTGCGGGGCTGACAGAGTCATGGTCACACTGGGTGCACAGCAATGACAGAGAGGCTTGGAACTTGCTCCTTGCCTTTGAAAACATCAGAATTCAAAACACAGAATCTGCTCACGTTTTTGCACCATAGTAACGCTGAAAAGCCAGTAAGTCAAACCACCACAAGTCAGAGCCATCTGTGAAAACAGGGGGGTGAACAGTGTCGGTGAGGCCAGGAGATGAAGCTGCCTGGTGCTAGCACACCCACAAAAGTGAGGGAAAGCAGCTTAGTGGCTAGAATCCAGATGTGGGGGCCCCTAAAATTCAAAGACCCAAACCAAAAATGGGGATCTGGGATGAACACACTTCTCAGAGGAAGAAATAGATATGGCAAATAAATACATGACAAAACGTCCCAAAGCACTGATCATTTGACAAATGCAAATTAAAATAACACTGAGATTCCATCTCACTCCAGAAAGAATGGCTGTCATAAAGAAATCAACTAATGACAAATGCTGGCGAGGTTGCAGCACAAAAGGGAGCCTTCTGTACTGTCGGTGGGGATGTAGACTCATACAACCATTATGGAAATAAGTGCTGAGGTTCCTCACAAAACTAGGATCGTAGACTCCACTGAACCCAGCTACGCCCCTTCTGGGTATTTTACCAAAAGAACTGAAGCTATCATACCACGGTAATATATGCGTACCCATGTATATAGCAGCACAATTTGTCACAGTCAAATCTTGGGTACCACCAAAATGCCCATCAACCGAGAAATACATAAAAAAGATGTGTTGTTTTTGTACAATGGACTACTACTCAGCTATAGCGAAAGTTATAAAGGCCTTTATAGGTAAGTGGGCGCCACTACAGGCCACGCTCATAAGGGAAGTAAATCAGACCCACGTGTGCAAATGTCATATTGTCGCCCTAGAGTCAGAACCTGAAAGAATCAATACAATCTGAAAGGCACAATAGAGATAGTAAAATGGAAAGAAACTAAACATATGAAGTAATCAGAAGAGATGAGGGAAAGGAGAAAAATATGAGAGAAATGAACAGGGCAAGATCATATAGGTACATATACAGGATCGCTGAGCTGACTATACTAATTATTTCTATCAGTTTTTGGAAGTAGCAATTAATGCTTAAAATTTTTGCTTTGCCAAACTGTATGCATCTGTAATCTGAGCAACTACACCGAGGGCCACAATGTGCAATGTCACAACCACAGTTCATCTTGTTCTTTTACATGTGTACCATCTCTAATGTCTTATCTATTATTATTATACCTCTTTTAAAGTAAATTAAAAATAAAAAGTAAACAGGACAAGAAAAAAACAAGGTTAATTGAAAGGAAGAGTCCATGTTTAATTGTTTAATCAATCTGGCATGCCTGTATCTGGTAGCCTGAGCAACAAATTTGACGGTAACAACACAATGTCACAACAATTGTTAGCCTTCTAGTCTTGTCTTGAAATTTTGTGCCATTTGTATTATTTTATGTTGCTCATTTTTCCTCTTTAAAATAATTTGAAGAAGAAGAGGAAGAGAAGGAGGAAGAGGAAGAGGAGAAGTTTGGACAAGTCTCAGAACAACTGAGTGGGAAGCAAGGGAGGGAACTGGGTGTCTGCCCCAGACTCTGTACCCCACATTCCCGCTGCTCGGCCTCACAGACAGGGATGAGTGGACAGCTGGACTTCATGGGACCCCGCCCCCAAGAGCGGGCAGGAGCTGGCCGCAGTGGCCAGGCCAGAAGGAGCCATGGGGAAGCCAGGGCCCCCGCTCAGACCCGCCCTCCTGCCCACAGCAAGCCCTCTTGCTCCGCACGTGGAGCTCTCACTGTGGCAGCGCTGCGCATCACCCGTGGTGCCCAGGAAGAGCCAGCCCTGGCCAGCCTGGCTCTCGCTGAGGGAGGTGAGCCGGGGAAGACGTGGTTGTTTATGTAGATTTCAGCTTTAGGACAACTATGGCCAGGCTGCCAGCCGACACATGGGTGAGGAAGGTCAAAACAATAACAAAACACCCTTCACCTGAGATCACAGTAATTGCTTAATTACACGGTGTATTATGTTATTGCACTGCTGGGCCTGCACACCCCCTGTTGGGCACTGAGTCCTCCACCGTCTCTGGGTGGGGCCCACAGAAACTTGCGGTCTGCCAAAGGGTTTCCATGCGAAGTCAGGTTCTCTGGCCTGAACAGCGGCAGGCAGCCTGGCAGAGCCAGGCTTCGGAAGCCCAACCCAGAAGCCCTGGCTCGCTGGTGCTGGGCCTGAAATCCATGACGGAATCCAGAGGGGCCTCTGCGGGTGGCAGCAGCTCCCCTGCCCGTGAAATGTCATTTGTTTTGCTTTGCTCTATAAACACGAATGATCTCTTCTGTGTTGCTTGGTCACTCAACAAGGAAAAAGGAACTGTTTCTATTCTTTATCATCTGCTGTTTATTCAGTGTACAGAGGTAGAGTCAGATATCTGTGGAAGATCTTGTGCATAAACTGGAAATTCTGGCTTCTTGAGTAATCTGTTTGTGAAATTTCAACTTGGGATACATAGATGGTTGTCAAGAGTATATTTGATATTAGGAGTCATATTTTGTTTTTCTTTAAAGTGTTGCAAAGCTGTATCAGAGCAGAAAGATTAAGGCAAAAAATTGTTTTTGGTTCTCAAGTTTTATGCAAGAATGCATAAAAAATATTCCAGACCAAAAACAAGCTGTAATCCTCATCTTCGCTCTCCTCTTCATCCTGGTTGATCCGGAAGTGACATAATTTGTAACTCTCTTTGTTGCTAGCAGCTACGCACAACAGTCACGCAGATTATTCTTCTTCAAATATTTTTTGGTGAGATGTTTCAAATACCTTTTGGCAAAAGGCAGCTCGGAAGTCACACTGGTCTTGCTCTTGCTCCTTTCGATGGTAACTGCCTTCGCACCAAGATTTCTGGAAGCTCGCCTCGCCTCTCCTGGAGAATCTGCTCCGTGCAGCCACGGGATCAAAAAGGCAAAAAATTTAATATGGCTTCTTTTTTACTCTTCTTCTTTATTTTTTATTATACTTCTTTCTTTTTCTTTTTTATCTGTACAGGGGCTCAAACCCAGGACCTTGCGCTTGCCAGGCAGGTGCTTATGCCATTGAACTATCTCCCCAGCCCACTTCCTTTCTTTGCTTTTTTGTTTCTTTCTTGCTTGAGTTTGAGCCCATAGCCACATGCCTGTTAAGAGGTGCTCTATCAGTGAATTGTGCCCCTCACCCCCTTTTCTTGTACTACAGAAGAAAACGGGCCAATAAAATACAATACATTTCAATTTTAGAAAATGTACTATTGGAGTTTGATGGCTTCAGACAAAGTGGTCAGGTAGATCAACAGGGAAGAAAAATAAAGAAGAAAGGGATGCTACTTCAAATTTTTAAATTATAAAGTTGGTCCTCTCTTTCTGTTGGAGGGTGGAGGATCAAAAGGAGCAGGAAAAGAAACACAAGGGTTGGAACATGCTCTGGCGAGTGTCAGGCTGGGGATGCACTGTGGCACCCTTGAGCCAAAAATTAACCTAGTAGCAAACTGAGTGAATCTTCCAAACATGCGTCAGTGCTTCAGGTCATTTTGAATTTATTTGTGCACAAACCATGCTTTATTATTTAGTTTACTTAAGATCCCTAATGTTCAAGTAACCAGTACGCAACATAGGCCCAAGGATAACCAGAGGTCAATTCCCTAGTCCTAGTGTGAAGCATGGCACCCCTCAGCAATAGAAGCATGGCCAGTGGGGTTTTAGCAATAGTCTAGACTTTCCCACCATGACAGGCAGCTCAGCTGGCATCTCGACAGCCACGGGCAGAGACACGAATCTGTTGTCACTATGCTTTCTTCAGCTTCAGCTCACCATGCATTTGCCCTGCGCTTCAGTCTGTGAGGTTGGAGGCAGTGTCTTGTGGAGTACATGCTACTCCCTTGCTGCGCTGCAGGAAGCCCACACACCCAGGTCCTGGAAGAGCTGCCAATCACAGATGCCAGGAGGAGGGGCTGTTCCCCTTCCCAGGCAGGGAGCATGGACCGCTTTGCAGAAAGCACTAGCAGTTGAGGCACCATATGCGAGCCCCTCTCACTGGAGCTCCCTGCTGAGCTGGAACTATGGCTTTCTTTGTGCTTCCCCTGGTAGCAACCGAGAGCAGCTGAGAGCTGTTGTCGTCTCAGATGGGCTCCTCTGGAGGAGCAGAGTCCCTGAGACATGTTTTCCCAGCATTTGGTACTAAGAGAGGGCATTTCGCAGGGATGGATGTACAGTCAGTGCAGCTATCGCTCCCTTCCCACACCCAGGAGGGTCTCTTTTAAGGCCCTCTTTCTCATACTAGGTGTAGAGGTCAGAAGCAGAGGGAAAGGTATTTGACTTCTCTGAAGCCAAGGGACGCTCTCTCCTGTTGCCAATCACGGCTGCTTCCCTAGCGTTTCTGTGTTTGATCAAAGAGGACAGTGCTGCCACCTGTACATGCTGGTCCTGAGCTATTTGCATGGCCTGGGGAAGAGGGTAGAAAATTCCTTTCATTCTTGCTTATTTCATTTCTAACTCCCTGCTGCTGGCACTCAAGGAAGAATCTGACTGGGGTGAATGCGTGGCAGGGCGGGGCAGGGCGGGGCCTCCCACCCAGTGCAGCTCAGCAGCCAAGCCAGCACCCTCTCAGGTGGAACCCACCTCTCCGAATGGACTCAACCCACCAAACAGCATGGTGGACACACACAGAGCCACCAAGGGGTGCCTGCCCCCTGCAGCGCACACATCTGCACGCACATCCACCTGCCTGCCCTTTGTTACCGCCTGGGCTCTCTCACTCTCCCCTTAGGATCAGCTTTGCTGGTGGTCACCTTTGCACTCTTGGACGCTGGGACTGCCTGCCTTTTCGAACTTCCACTGTGACAGGGCTTCATACCACTCCTGAGAAGGAAGTAGCTCCGTGGACAGAGGGCCTGGGCCTGGTGATCACCAGCACTTGTGTCGGGGACAATAGCAGTCAGCATGCAGGAGAGGCAGGACTCAGACATGGACAGGAAACCTGGCACAGCAGAGTAACACCAGCCCCTTCGCATGAAGGTGATCAGTGCTTTGCAAGAGAAGAAGAGCACGAGAAGAAAGACGCACTGGGCAGCCAGATGACGGCACAAGCAGCTTCCTCAGTCTTGGCAGCATTTTGCCTGATGTTCTCTGCTGACAGGAGCTGAGCCAAAAGCTCCCCACCACAGACAGAAGCTTCTTCCCAGTCTTGTTCTCCTGGTCTAATGCAATTGATGGCAAAACACGTAAAAGGCCAAGGTTTAGGGAAAATAGCAAGAACATAGGAGCACTTGCTACAGTGACAGTCAGATAGCAATTTGTGTCCCCCATTCTTGTTACCTGTGAAATAAAGACAAGACTGGCACTTGGTAGACTTCCACAGCAATATAGTTAGCAAATAGAAAAGCAAGATCCAGAGAACTGAGGGGCTCTTATGGACACTCAGCTAGTGTTGGCAAAGCTGGAATTCTGTTTTTGGTTGCCTGACTCCTTGTTGTGGGCTCACAGGACACCCGGGTCCTGAGAAACACCAACAGCTCTTGTACGCACCCAGGTGACCTGGCTGGCTGAGACAGTGTCTTTTTCTCTGAGCTGTTGGTGACCACTCAAGAGAGAAGTCCAGGACCAACTTTATAATTTAAAAATTTGAAGGAGACCATGAAATCCTGTGGCTGTCAGAGCTGTCCAGAAGGCTGCCTGGGAAGAAAGGCAAAGGCAGTCTCTCTATCTACTTTGAGAAGCCTCCAGCACAAGTTGTCCCAGGGTCTGCACTCCATGGCTTGAGAGCTGGTGGTGACAGTTCCACTGCATTTTTATCTTCTTCTTCTTCTTCTTCTTCTTCTTCTCCTTCTCCTTCTCCTTCTCCTTCTCCTTCTCCTTCTCCTTCTCCTTCTCCTTCTCCTTCTCCTTCTCCTTCTTCTTCTTCTTCTTCTTCTTCTTCTTTTCTTGTCTTTTTGAGACAGGGTTTCACTATGCAGTTTAGGCTGACCTTAAGCTCACTTTGTAGCTCAGGCTGGTCTCAAAATCACAACAATCCTCCTGCCTCAGCCTCCCAGGTGCTGGGATTACAGGCATGTGCCACCGCACCCGGCTTCATTTCTATCTTCTTGAGATGGCATCAAGCTCCTTTGCAATCTGGTCCCATGCTTGGATACATCTCGTTCTTGTCTTAAATGCACAGACTGAAACCAAGAGCCACCCCTGGGCTCTTATCACTGGATACCTTGCAAGACCTCAGTGGATGCAGAAGCCATGAGGACAATGAGCCCATGGACACCATCTTTCCTCTCTCCCTGCATGCTCAGAAGACAGTATAAGTAGAAACAGTAAGAGATTACAGCAATAACTAAGAAGAAAGGAGGAGAATTACAATGGACTCTAATAAACATTATGTGAATGAACCAACTCTCTCAAAATATGGAATTTTCTATTTATTATTTTCAGACTTCAGTTGAGCTTGGGTGGATGACCATAGAAAGGAAAACCACAAAAAGGTAGACAAAGGAAGGGGTGTAGAAAGAAAAAATCATGATGTGTGTGTATAGACAGTACAGGTGGGATAGATAACTCTGTGCTTCTACATAATTCTATGAGATGCAAGATCTGCACTAATGGTGGTTGGACAGGATATTATGTCGGCTTCTAGTACTACGGTCATTCACTAGGAAAATAATTATTGAATTTTTGATATAATTCAGGTATAAAAAATAAGATAAGTAAGCAGCTACACTCTTAATTTACTGATAAGAGACATCTGCTAAAATAATATCTGTAAATATAATATCATGTATGCACTTTGTATAATACCAAAACATTATGAAAAAATAAAAAAATAATATGAGGTCCTCAGTATCTCAAAAAGAAACAAAAATTCAAAATGAAAAGACATGCCACCTTTTGGAATGGTGGTGAACACCTGTAATCCCATCATGGAGGAGGCATGAGTTTGAGGCCAGCCTTGACTACACAGTGAGTTCAAGTATAAAAATGAGGTGTACAACAGGGAGCCATAATAATAAGTTGAGCTGTAAATGGCTACGGACTACAGCTTCTTCAGATAACTCACTATTGTTATGGAATGCTGGACTGTGTTGGATTGTGTAGTCGAGTTCAGGCACCTAAATTGGTTGAATGACAATGGAGTGCCCATTTCTGACAGGTGTAGACAAAGGAAGGGGTATAGAAAGGAAGAATCATGATGTGTGTATATGACAGCACAGTTGGGAGAGATAATGCCGTGCTTCTACATAATCCTATGAGAGGCAAGATTTGCTCTAATGGTGGTTGGACAGGATATTATGTCGGCTTCTAGTACTATGGACAACCACTAGGAAAATAACAAGGTAGAAAGTATTCATTATTGAATCTTTGATATAATTCAGGTATAAAAAATAAGATACATAAACAGCTACACTCTCTTAATTTACTGATAACAGACATCTGCTATGATAATGTCTATAAGTATAATATCATACAGGCACCTTACAATAACAAAACATCATGAAAAGTTTGCAATGTATTACTTTATTGAATCCATCCTGTTAAGGTGTCTTTAAACTGTCTCATTGGTATTTGTACTTCAAAAAATAAAAATAAATAAATAAAACAAACAAACAAACAAAAAAACCACAAAAAGGAAGACTGTGTATACTAAAAGCACTTAGATTTTCTGTACTCAATGCACAAAAAAAGAAAATTTATTATATGAAATGATGACTAGGTTCATTTACTTAACTGTAGTAATAAAATCACTTCTTAAGATTTAGATTAAAATATTAAGTTGCATACTTTTAAAACTCATAATGAGAAAGGACTGGGGTTCTACCTCACTGGTAGAGTGCTTGCCTAGCATGCATGAAGGTCATATGCAGTTCCTAGCAAGCATCAACATATCACCATATAAATGTGTGTTGTATTGTGTTGTATTATGTTCATAGAAGGTCTGGAGTGTCACTCAGTGCTATAGTATGAGACCCTTGGTTCCAACCCGTACACACACACACACACACAAAAAAAAAAAAAATTTAAATTAAATAAAAAGTAAAATGCCATCCTCCCTTAACCTCTGACTTGCACAGTGAGGTCCTTGGGCCTTGACCCCTACTGCCCTGATCTGTAATGTGCCACTGGGCAGCAAGGGCTGAGTCATGACGCCCAGCACCAGGCCCCTCTGCAGGCTGCGCCTGATCACCACTGCCCGTGACGCTGCACCCACTGCACCTCCTGGGCCACCTCCTACTGCCCTCTGGCCGCACACCATTATTCTGCACTCGAGGGTATCAGCTTGAGCAGCTGAGCTGACCCTGCCCGGAGTGTAGGAGGGTTGACCTACCAGTCCAGTGGCCCTGGCCAGAGAAACAATGAGTTTGCTTTCATGTGAGCTGTGCCTGTGAACCTAGACTTGAGCATGTGTCACCACTGCCTGGCGACTCCAGCAAACATTAATGGAGGCCCAGCCCTCTGTCGCCGTGGTCACATCAGTCTGATGCACACAGGGCTGACTTAAGGGAGAGAACTGTCCAGAAATGCATGAGAAACTGTAGAACTCAGGGTTCAGGCAGCCACAGGGCTCACCCAGGGGTCCCAGGAAGACACCAGTCCCTTCCTCCATCGCCTGTGTGGACTGAACACAGGAAGTTAACATTCAAGGGCTGCAGCCTTTTCCTGATAAACTGTCCCTCTGCTCTAAGGAGAAATCCTCAGGCTTCCCTGGCTTCTGATCAGATCACCACTTAAAATCATTGCAAATAGGGTCACAATCTCTGCTCTTAACACACACGGCTCTTTTCACATTTCTTCCACAGTTATTGCATAAATATTGTGCCTGCTGTCATTCCTCGTGTGTGTAGGTGGGATCTCGCCAGGAGCCAGAGACAGTGAGAAATGAGCCTCCAGGTGTTTCTGTCCTGAAAGAATTCCTTTAACAACCAGTTATTAGGACTGAGGTCATTGTCAGAGGCAGCTATTAGGGAGGGTTCTGCTGTAGGGCACCCTTAAAGGAACAGCATCCTCTTGGCTGCTCTGAAACTGTGTGAACAGAGGCCTTTAAGGAGACAAAACCTGAGACCTGGAGGTCTGGAGTGTCACTCAGTGCTATAGTATGAGACCCTTGGTTCCAACCCGCACACACACACACACACACACAAAAAAAAAAAAAAAAAAAAAAAATTTAAATTAAATAAAAAGTAAAATGCCATTCTCCCTTCTGTGCTGAGTGCATTCGAATCCCACATAAGCAGCTGCTGGCCTCCAGCAGCCGCTCCTGGTGCTTGGAATGCAGCGCTGTGCGTTGTGTGCGTGGTGTATGTGTTGCGTCACTTGGTCCGTCCTCACAACACAGCGTGAACCCAGACACTGACTCTTCCCAACTGCTTAGAGACCCAGACTCTGAGAAGCTGAAGAACTTGGTCCACATTGCCAGATCAGCGGAAGGTTCAGGACTAGAGTTCAGGTTTTTTCCAGCAAAGACACTGGCTTTTCATGAGCAAGACAGGGAAGGAAGATGGGGGAAGGTGGGGACCCTTCACCCACACTGCCTTGTGCTCTGAGTTTCACGCTCCTCCACTGCAGAATGAAAGCACAAAGCTGCACACATGTGCTCTGCACCCCGGCTGGCTGTGGACCAGCAGGTGCAAGTGCACAAATGAGAAGTGGAAGGGGTCCTGCCGGAGGGGAGCAGAAAGGCCTTTTGGCCATGTGGATGAAGACATTTCCAAACCTTGGGTCATGTGGCCCACCTTTCCCTGAACACCTGTCAGCTCCCCTGATATGCAGTGCTCAAGGGCTCAAGGAGCGGGCAGGTCTCCTGACCTTGGCTGTGGAGCCTTGGCCAACAGGATGTCAGGAGGTGGAGATCAGCGGGGCCTCTAGCCCAGTCGCGGCCCCCTCTACACCACGCTCAGGCTGAGCTTCTGCTGAAGAGCAGTGCCGCCTTCTCTCACAACAGTAACTTCGAATGCGTGCACACCACTTCCACAAGTACTCTAGGAGGGAGAAGCACTCGGGGAGGTCAGCTGCTGCACCTCTGCAGTACACTCCTGTAGCACGCGAGAAGTTTCTCTGATGGGTATTGTGTCACTTGACTATTGTCATAAAATAATCTGAGATAACTTTTTTTTAAAGGAAAGTTTCCCCATGAGGTGGCCCCAAGGCTGGGGTTTAGGGAGGCCCCCACCGGGATGGGAATGTACACAGCAGGAAGATACTCCGCTCAGGACAGAAAGAGTCCAGTGCACTGCATCCCAGTGACACGGCACCTCCCATCCCCATCTTAACTGCTACCTTCCAGGCCACCAAACTGAGGCTGCAGCCTTTGCCACATGGACCCGAGGTACCTAAAGTCTCACTGCAAGCAAGGATTAAGGTTTGGGCTGCATTCAGCTCCCACTCAGCAGCCTGAATGTAAACACAGTTAGGTTTCTCCATGGGGGGAAAGCTAAGAGAGAAGAACGCACTTCTGTCATCCCAGCAAAATTCCAAATCAGGTCTCTGCATCTGCACAGAAATCTGTGTGATTGTTACCCCTGCAGAGGGAAAGAGAGCCTGTGGTGCAGGGGTGCAGCAGGAGCAGGGCCAAGGCCACAGAACATGTGACCTTAAAATTTCATCCCCTCCCCACACAGCACAGCCGGGCTGGGCAGCAGAGGCAGAAAAGCATCCTGGTGTTGCAGGTGCTGGCCTCGTGCTGGGCCTGGCTTTGCCCACAGACACTCACGTGCTTGTCTTCCTGTGGTGGGACGGACTTAACGACATCTCTGGGTGCTGACCCTGAAGGCATCACTATCCAGACATGGTCACACTCAGAGCAGGGGGCGGGAGAACTGCTGCTAGCTGTGCGCAAGGGCCACAACCAGCAGCATGAAACTGTTGAGGAAACTGTGGATTGAAACATCCCCAATGTCCATCAGTGTGGGCTGTCCGTAAGCAGGACAGTCTTCAGTCCTTAGGAAGAAGGAAGCTCTCACCATGCTGAGACTTGGGTGGACTTCGGGGACACAGCGCTGAGTGACAGAAGCCAAACACAACAGCACAAATACTGCACCTTCTACCTTTCACCTAGTACCCGTACAAGAGAAATCCAGAGTCAGAAAGTGGGGTGGGAGAGCTCAAGGCCTGGGAGGAGCAGACCAGGGGATCCCTAAACCAAGCACTTGGAATAACTACAGTGTTTTAGGGTACATTTTGCTATAAGTTTTAGCACCAGTCATGTTTCAATTCCCCACAGAAGTCAGACTTTCTTATACGCTATTCCCTGGAAACACAAAGCACACGTCTTTCTCATCCCAGCCTTAACCAGGAAGAGCCGTGCCACCCTCTACTACTCCTGCCACTCCTGGCTGACTCTGGGAGCAGCTGAGATTGCTCCTGAGGCAGCGGCTTCGGTGGGCCTGGGATCAGCTCTCGCGAAGGGCTGAGGGCCACGCGAGGCATGTGCTTGCGGGATGCGCCTTTGGTTTCTCCGTGTGCACCTTCCACTTCCTGGCGCGATCAGCGTGGTCTCCAGCTGAGAAGGCATCACATTTTGGCAGAGGTTTTCCATGACTCGTAAGCTTTCACAATCCTTGCTCTGCAAAATGTTTTCTTGAAACACCTCTGGCCATAAGTACAACACAAACAAGTTGCCCCGTGACTCATAAGATTTGAACACATGCTAAGTCCATGTAATAATCTTTATGTAATTTGCTCCTTAGTCATTGTCTAGCCCATTAGGTAAATATGCAGTGTGCACTTCTTTTAAAATAAGGGCTTCTATAAAAACTCCTGTTGTAAATATGCTGAGCAACACAGCATTCCACAACAACTTTGACTAAAAGGAGATTTTTAAAGATAAAAGGAGATTTGTTTTGAATTCATTCAGGATAAAATATCAAACAGGATTTCCCCAAGTCTACTCTGGGAAGTGAATTTTTTTTAATTATAGGAAAAATTCCCTGCATAGGGAAAAATTCCCCAGAACCTGGAGGCAAATGGTGAAGTCTGTCAGTGCAGCTCAGACACTGAGAGGAACAGAAATGTAATCACAAGACCCACAACAAGCGGGACACAGCTTCAAACATTTGGCTTCCTTTTGTGATCATGACCTTGGCTATGCCCCCTTATGTCCACAGAAAAAGGTGGCCAAACCCAGCACTGCCCTGAGGGGAAAAGGCCACCAAGAAAGACAGGTAATCTGGTCTCAGCACATGCAATAAAATCACAAGGGGTTGCCTTTGGCTCACAAGATGTGGGGACAAAGGTTAATGTTGCCACCGTACCCCAGGCAGAGCAACTCAGGTTTTTCTTTATACAAGTAGTCCATGACTTACAAAGTATCAACTTATGATTTTTTTTTATGATGGTGTGAAAGAATAGCCATACAACTAGTTTTCCACTTTTAGAAGAGTATTAAGCAAATTACATGAGACAGTCAACATTTTACTACAACATAGACTTTGGGTTAGGTGATCTTGCTCAACCGTAGTAAGGGCAAGCATTCTAAGAACATCAAAGGGAAGATAGGGTAAGCTAGGGTGTTTGGTATAGTGAGTGTGTTTTACACTTATAATATTTCAAAATATTGTGGGTTTACTAAGCATGACCTCTGCATATAAGGTGAGAGAAGGGACCTCACCAAGAGGTATTCCACTGGAAGCTCCAAGAAGAGCGCCTGTACACACTCACACACGTGCATCCCCACGGACCCACACACACATAGTGCTTGTGCCCATCCACTCACACATCCAGCTCACAAGCACACACACACCGACGTGCTCATATATTAGCTTTACACAAATGTGCACACACAGATTCTCACTCCTGTGAATACCTTCACACATGCACTCACACGTAAACACGAGCACCCACACATCGCACACCCATCCGCACTCACTTGCAGTTGGTCTGTCCAGCATGGGTAGATGCAGGACATCAGGCCCTGCACCCTGGGGCCTGGATGATGCCACTGCTTCTGTGACCCTGCCCCAGCCGCCCCTGGTCCAGGATCAGCCCTTCCTCTCAGTCCTCCCACCCCACCTGTCCATCTTCACTCATGCTTCTGAGAGCCTTGAAAGGTTAGGTGCAATCAGTGGTGGCATAATTCACTTTCACACATCTGTCTTGAGAAGAAGAGATACGTGGGGGTGAAGGATGGCTTGCTGACTGTCGATCTGACTCTCCTGAGGACCCATCATGATTACCCAAAAGCACACACAAGAGAGGAAAGACCTCCAGCAGCTCCAATGGGGCATGAGGACCTGGCAGGGCCACGTGCAGACCTGCTAACCCCTCCTAGAATAGACTACATGCTGCCATGTGCAGAAATAAAACAGGGTGCCCTTGACACCTCAGGGCTCTGTCAGCTTTCTACACATCTCTTTTTCTTGCAGGAAGAAAGGAAACCATACAGTTCAATTCAGTAAGTGAGCTTGATGGAGCTAACCAATTGTTGATTTTAGTGGATGCTCAAAACGTTTGCTACCTGCCACTCCTTCCTTGTCACTCTGTGCGTGTGTCCAGCACCATGAGGATCAGCACCTAAGTTTCTCAAGAAAAGAGGAGGGAGGACAGGAGTTTTCTAGTGGAGTCAGTTTCATGAAAATTAAAAAAAAAAAAAAAAAGATAGCGGTGTAGCTGCGAGTCTATGCCATGACTTCCTGCAGTCCAGCAAGCAGCAGTTTCAACAGTTAATGGTCAACAAAGGAAGGAGGCTAAGGAGGCCAAAACCCAACAGGAGAAGCCAGAACTTTCTCAGGAACACTTCATGGACCATTGAGGTCAAGTCTCTGCCGTGTATCACAGACAGGGATGCCTTAAGGGCCCCTGTGGAGAAGGGCCGTGCCTAGGACGTTCAGCTCTTTCCCACCAGTTCTTTGTTCTGAACAGAAAAGTGGAGCTAAGAACAATGACTTCCAGCCACATCTGCCAGTTTAAGAGGACAGAGCCAGGGAAAATTGCAGGGCCACAGGAAAAGGATGAGCCTTGCTAGCTGCAAGCCCCTGAATTCTTCCCTTCTCCCCTTGGGAAGGGGCTACAACCACCCTACCACCAGCACCCCATCTCCAGTACTCCACTTTCTACACCCCACCTCTAGCACCCCACTCCAGTGCCCTGCTTCCTGCACCCCAACTCCAGCCCCCCCAGCACCCACCTCCAGCACCCCACCTCCAGTGGGTACCATGTCTCCCCCATCACTGCTGGCCCACACTTGAGAAAACATCACACTGCAGTGAGCATAATACAAAGGAGCAGTGGTATCATTTGAAGTGTGGTGCTTGACAGTCAAGCAGAGAAAGACTGCATAAAACACAGCGGGGTTTCAGGTTCTATGACACACCCCTCAGTGCACACCTCTCAGCACACACCTCCCTCAGCCTGGGCCCTAGCCCATCCACCTCTGTCTAGGGAAATCTGGTTTCCTGTCACCCACCCCAGGTGGAGTTACTCTGGAGTGACCTCCTCAGTGAACACCCCAGAATCCTCTGGGCTCCCCAAGATCCCCACATTCATAGAGCAGCCCACTGTAACTAGTGGATAACTGGCTTGCTTCATGGCACTGGAGTTCTTTAAAAGAGGAAGTATCTCTTACCTTTGCGTATGTGGCTCAGTGCTTGGGGCAGTGGATGCTGGGGCAATGGATGATGAAGCAGTGGATGCTGGGGCAATGGGCCCTGGGGCAGTGGATGATGAAGCAGTGGACACTGGGGCAGTGGATGCTGGAGCAATGGGCCCTGGGGCAGTGGATGCTGGGACAGTGGACACTGGGGCAGTGGATGCTGGGGCAGTGGACACTAGGGCAGTGGATGCCGGGTAAATGATGCTGAACTTACACCACATCAGTCCATCAAGGGTTTGTTGAGGATCTATCTTCAACTCCCACAGTGAAGGGCCCCAGGCAAGTGAGGGGTGAGCAGACACTCTCATTCCACCCAGACTAGCTTCTACTTTTGGTGGAGCATAATCCATAGGGCCCTGGACCAGGCAAGAAGGACACATTTGAGTGACATAGTGAATACTAGAGATGAACTTCCAGTGCAACCCCAAAGAGATGACTTGGCAAGATATTTGGGAAGCTGCACAGAGGTGGAAAAATGTCCTAAGTGTTTGAGAATTTGAAAAGGAGACAGGCGTGGAAGAAACGACAGAGACGAGAGAAGCAACAAGAGAACTGAAAGGCGGTGGAACAGCATACTAATCCGCTTCATGCTGCAGAACAGAATACCTGACGCCTGTGACATGCAAATGAAGAGGAAGCACCAAGCAGCCCAGCACTGGGTGCTGGGAGGCACATCCCGTCTGTCACTACAAGCGGAGAAGCGGAAGGGGAAACGGCCACAGGCACAGGTGACCTCGCTTGGTGACAGCCCACTCTCACAGGACCAACAGTCATGTCTTTCCAGCCAGGGCACCAAGGGCTAATTATAGCCCACAGACCTCAGCTCTTAAGGGCTCGGCTGCCTCAACACCAGCAGCCTGGACACAGAGTTTCCAGAGCATGGATTTTCAGGGACCCCCCATCTACCCCACGCAAGCCTCTGCTTCGAGGTTCTAGTCCTGCTCTGGAGCACCAGCTGCGCCTCTTTAATGACTGCGTGAGCCTTGTGAGTCCCTTTGGGCTCTCTGCCTCTGCCTTCTCTATAAAATGGGCAAATGATGACGAAGACCTGCAGTTGTGTGAGGGTCAAGTAGATGCTACATGAGAAGCCCTAGCATAGGGCTGTGCGAAAGCCCTTCTTTGAGATTAGCTACGGCACACACCTCGGGGAGAGGAGCCCAGCCTGTGCACAGGGCAGGGACACAGAGCTGGCCTTCGCCACATGGAGAGGTATGGTTGGCCTAAGCAGGGACAGCTGGAAAACCAGAAACTGACTCAAGTATGAAAGGCACAGAAGCAGGAAGCCTCGAGAGGGGTTCTCTCAGCCACACTGAGGAGCTGGAGCCCCTCGCCAGCCCAGACCCCTTAGGTGAGCACTGCACAGCCGCAACACTGCCAGGAGGAATGCGCTCCTCCAGGCTCCCAGCACGCCTCACAGGGTACCCACAAATTAAATGTTTTCCACCCTCACTAACCCTTCTGTAGTGCGTTGATTATGGGATGGGGCTATGTTTTGTTCCTACTAACAAAGAGTGTCTAAAATAGGCTCAAGCACGGTGCCTTCTCCCCTCACTTGGCCTGGCTCAGTAAATGTAGCTCAGAGGTGAGCCGCAGCCCTCAGTGCCCTCAGCCTCAAGGCACGGAAGGCTCTTGCTCTGGGCGACGGACGAGCCAGCACCTGCCGGGCTGCCCCACGTGTGGCTGTGGCCCGCGCGGCCTGGCGCTGCACAGAAGCCTGCTCCTCCCATATGTTACCACCTCGGAGGTCCTCTTCCTGGATTTTTCTCCTTCCTCTCCTTGCTAGCTCAGTTCTCCCTGGCCGAAAGGAATGGCTGTCTTCCTCCATACCTTTGTGGGTTCAGGTCTTTCCTTCCCTGGGGCCCACCCCGCCACTCTTTTGTTACAAATCCTCACACGTCCTCCACACCCAGTAAGCTGGGCTACTGGGTGCTCCTCATTCCCCGAATGTTCTGAGGTCTTCACTGGGCCAGCTGCCACTGTGACTCCAAGACTGCACATGGTTGTGAAACAACTGTGCGAGGAGATATTTACCCCACAGAAATGGGCATATGATATAAATCGTGGTTTGATTTATTATATGACAACTGTCTTAAAAAGTTACTAAAAAGCTAATGGACTAGACTGTTAAACTACTAGCAAACTTTCAGATTAAACTTTAAAACATGTCTTATCTGTATACCTTGCATAGTGAAAAACACAAAATAGCTGAGGAACTATTTTTCCAGAACTGGGCAGGGACTGTCGGATGTGGCAGACAAGGTGCTGGCATCCTGTCTTCATCCTTCCACTTTCACCTCTTGCAATGGTCAGGAAAGGTGCTAAGCAGCAGCTACGCTGGAACCATGTCCTAGCCCACGGCCGGCGTCACTGACCCACCGACACACAGAGCACTGCCTCTCTGTCCTGGGCCTCCACCCGGCTTCCTCAGGGTGCATGGCTTTGCTCACTTCAGGCCCATGGGGCCCTCATACTGAGACGGCTCACCCGTCGCTGGCTGTGGATCGTACCTCAGCACGGCATCAGCTTGCCGCATCCCCGCACACCTACACTCACTTGCCCCGCTATTCACCACAGCTAAGATGAGGAATCCGCCTGAAGCCTCGGGACGGGCTTCGGGCTGGAGAAAATGCAGTGTACAGACACGCAGTGGCAAACCATCCAGGCACAGAGCGTGCACCCATCAGCTGCAGCCGGGGGATAAGCCGGACACGGAAGGAGAAACATCACACGTTTGCTGGTATCTGCAGGGGACCTTCCTAAGCCAATCTGAACGTAGAATAATGAACAGTAGCATCTGCAAGGTCTTTGCGTGGGGACTAGCGGGGCAAAGCTGGAACCAAACAGAGAGACAAAGAGAACAGCCCAGCTCCTGTAGCACCGTGGAGCATACGCTGAACTGTGCCTCACCACAGCCCATCAGGTATTATGAAGAATTTTGAGAGCAGAGCTTGAAATCTCCAAACAGAGCATGAATATAAGGAGAAGGAAACAGCAGTGACCTGACTTGGCCAGTGCGCACTGCACACGCGGCGTTCCGCGATACCACACTGCACCTCACGAGAATGCGCAATGCTTACATGTTCACGAAAACGTCAAAAGGCATTTCAGGAGCTAGGACGGTGAACTACCCGGTCCTGTCATCGCACATGTATTACACAGCATGAACAAAGTACACTGCATCAGTGCGCCAAACTAGGGAGCTGCACCTGACAAGTATGCACAATTAGACAACAGCTCATGAAAAATCTACCCCTTCACGGAGCAATCAGGACCCCGATCGCTCTTGGCGATGCCACCGGCCCTCGCCTCCTCTGCTCTCGGCCTCTGCAGTGTGTAAGATCCCAGACTGAAGTGCGCTTGAAATTGCCAAACAATGCAATAGCACCCATGTCAATAATGGGAAGGAAGCTCCGGTTCCCCGGGGCTGGGCGTCGTCAAGGGCTTGGGACAGATCTCAAAGAAGCTTAGCCTGGCTTCACCTTTCCAGATAGCTCTGCACACACAGAAAACTTGCAGCTGGGTACAAATTTGTTCTTGCAAACTAACTACACCTGAAGTCAGTTAGTTGGAGGGGCCAGGGGCCTGCGATGCCTCCCGTTAGGTAGCTGCTGCCGTGATTCCCTAGCGAGAGCAACAACCACTTGCAGACGGCGCCAACAGCTTTCCCGGTAGGCACAGGCCCATGTGGTCGCTCTTCCCAACATCTTCCCACAGAATGCCCACTTGACAGATGAGGACTCATGCAGACAGCAAGCACAGCAGGGGCAGAGCACAGGCTTGAGGCCTCTACTGCCACCAGATGATGGGGAGAAATCTGTGACCTCACACGGACAAATAGTCCTGCGTCGCTGCTGGGCTTAGTGCCATGGAGAGCCACACTCGCTCCGCATGTGCCAGATGCTGCAGCACAGCCTCACGGCCTCAGGCCCCACCTGCTCCCCCCACCCCTACCCCCACTCATCTCTGCCGCTCTTCCCCGTCTTCCTCCTCTGCCAGGACTCCAGCCACAGCACTCCGTGCCATTCACGGTAAGCAACACACTCAAAGGCACCACCAGGCCTCCGCAGGCTTCTGCTGGGTACCCCTTCTGTCTCGCTACGGAGCCCCACTGTGCCCACTCCTCCCATGTGCCCTCACAGTCCCATCCCTGCAGCTCTGTACCCACGGAGCTGGCTCACGAGCTACAGTAACCGAGTCTTCCTTTCTGCGCTTGACTTTGCAATGACTTTGTGAACTTCCCAGCATAGCGGTGCCCTCTCCTATTCTCCCATCTTCCCTGCCTCTTCCCCAGAAGGTTATGGGTATTTAATTCTGGCCCCTCTGACTGGGCAACTGGAGCAGCTGAGGAGGGTGCCTTAAGCTTCCTTGGGCTCTGATGAAAACATGCCACAGACCAGAGGGCGGCCCAACCCAGGAGGCGCCTGCGTGCGGGAGCTCCCACCCCTTCTGGGCAGATCCGGAGGGGGCTGCACAGAGAGAAGGGCCCATGTGTTGCTACTGGTGTCTCAGCCTATTCTGGAAAAACATCTGCCCATGACCCGAGAGGTCATAATCCAAGTGGCTTGACATGTTTTCTGCAGAGTCAGCTTGCATTTGGAAATGTCCTTCCCTAGTCAAAGCATCAGAGCTGACCCGGTGGCACAGGCTGCCTCCCTGATCAGTGTCCATGGCCTCAGAAGCCAAGCCGGTTGCCTCCTGGGGCCCCTCTGCATTGTCTTCTCCTCTCTGCCCACTGCTCACCCCTGTCATGGCTACTTCCACATGGACTCCCTGTCACTATGAAAACTCCCCAAAGTTAGCTCCAGGACCTCAGCTGCCTCCCATTCCCAACCAGGTAAAGCCAAAGCCTCGACCCAACACTGGAGTCTGTGACCACCTTGTCCACCTGCCATGTGTCCTTCTAGCTCCCTGCCTTACTTTTCTTGTTCCTGGGACAAAATACCTGATACCCTAAGGTAAAGAGGGAAATGTTTATTTATCTGACAGTCTTCATAGATTTCAGTCTGTAATCGGCTAGGTCCATGGCCGGGTGGCTTTGTAGAGGAGAACAGTTCATGGGAGAGGACAGCAAAATCAATGACAGGGAACCAGCTCATGGGAGATAAAAGGCAGCAAGGCAACAGGGGCCTTCACAGCACCTTTCTGTCCCTTTTCACTGTGTATGCCATGGCATGGGTTAAGATTAAGTGTCAACAGCAGTGAAAGGGGGTAAAGGAGAACTAGAGAAGGGAAAAGAAAAGAGGGAAGAGAATAAAAGAAAAGAGAATTGTTTGCACCCCGTGTGTGGCACTAGCGGATGCACAAGGGGCTGCTGCGGTGAGAAAGCATGAATTAGCATGGGCTGCACCAGTCGCTTTTGGGTGACTTCCCATGAGAGTGGAAAGCACAGCCACCAAGAGCTATCTGCACACCTGGTTTACAGCACACTTGTAATCTCAGCACTCGGAGGCTGAGGCAAGAGGATCGCCACAAGTTTGAGGCCAGCCTCAGCCTGCATAGTGAGTCTAAGGCCAATTTGAACTACATATAAGACCCTGTCTCCAAAAAAAAAATCTTTTTTGATTAATCAATACATGTTTTATGTATTTTACCACAATTTAAACAGAAGTTAAGTGATAGACTCAGATGTGTTTGGGTTCACAGATTTTGGTGTGACCATTAATGCCCATTTCTCCATCATATTTAAATTTTGGAAGGGTAAGGAAGGGTCTGTGTTGCTGACCCTTACACCCTGTCTGTAGCATCCAACTGCCAGGTAGCATTACCACTCCCTGAGCCCTCCATGAGACAGTGATGGCACAGGATCGACTGACCCATGAAGAGCTCATTTGAAAAATAACAGTGACCACACAGTGCCCCGTGGGCAGCAAAGACAAGTAGGGTCCAGCCCAAGACACAGCCACTGTATGAAGAGAAGTAGACAGCATTTTATGAGCCACAGGAGAATCAAACAATAATGTTGGCCATCAACTGGAAAAGGAAAATGCAAGAGGGGCTGAGGAAAATGGAGTCTGCGTAGGTGCCCCAACACCACAGTGCAGCAGAAACAACAGAAGGTGGGTCTAGGAGGAGCACTTGGACCCAGAATTTTCTTTAAGGCTTCAAAGACAGAACAATCCTGGGTCAAGACAAGGGCTTAGATTGGCACCAGGAAATGATAACTTATGCATAACGGAAGTGAAAAAAATCACTGCTGAGTGGGAAGTGAAGCAGTGGATGGGTCAGAGGCTTGGGTGGGCCCCACAGGGCAGCAGACTTTGAGTCAGGGGTGAAAATGATTACAGAAACCCCCAAGGAGGGGCTGGGGAGCTATCTCTGTAGAATAAGCACTTGCCTGGCAAGTGCAAGGGCCTGAGTTCAATCCCCAGTTCTGCAAAGAAAGAAAGAAAGAAAAAAAGCCTCAAGGAGAGTATCTGCCGAGGGAAGACTTATTTAATTTGAATCCCTAAACTACAGAGCAAGATGGGATGCACTCCACATAGCTTTGTCAATGCCCAAGCTGTCCAACGTGACAGCCACAAATTTTAATTTGAACTAAATATCACTGAGTGAAATTAAGGAGGCTCATCATTTCAAAGGCCAAAGAGCCACCTATGCCTGCAGCTACCACATTGAACAACACCATTTTAGAACATTCTGCGACTATAGAAGTTGCTACTGGAAAGCACCACTCTAGATACACTTAGAGAAGGGCAAGAAGTTATTCCAGGCTCTTTCTCAATGATTCCCCTTCAGATCTGCTGCTCCTTAAGGATGGCTTATAAGTGGACGAGCAAGATTTCCTGGGCTTCCCTTCATGGGAGGATGACCACAGCAGGCCAGGGACGAACAGGATTCTCCTTGAAGTTCCATCACCTAGAAGGACTCACAGGAAGCATGAGGACCCTAGGCCAACCTACTGTCCCACAAAGTGGGAGCTCATTTGGGCTCATCCAACTACTAACCTCTAGCTTAGAGGGAGTATCTGAGTCACTTTCTTCATCGCTGTACAAAATACCCCCAACTTAAAGAGGGAGAGGTTTACCTTAGTTCATTGCATGGTCAGCTGGCTCTAGGGTGGAGGTAGAAAGGCCGAGGGGAGGAGAGCTGCACACTTCATGGCAGAGGGACAAGAAGCAGAGGGGGAGGCAAACAGCCAGGGAGATGAACCCTTCTGGTCCATGCCCTCAGTGACCGGGGTCCAACCAGCACCCCACGCCCACCTCAGTCAGCCAGGATTTCCGAAGCACTCTGAAGAGCAGTATTTCTGGGCTACGACTTGTAGTTGGCTTGATGTGTTAAATGCCTTATGGAATACAACTCTGACCACCATAGGAACATCTCTATGGATGTTAAACTAGTGTTTTAGACTATTTTTAAACTGTGTATACAAGCATTTTGTTGACATTTGTGTAGATTCCTCCTTAATGGCACCAAAACCCTCGGTAAGAAGCCTGCGCACGCCCTCTCTTCAGTCCTCCTGGGCCCCTTCCCAGCCTGGGAGGCGTGGCTAGTGCACTTGCAGTCCCGTTATGCAGCTGAACTGTAATTTGCACGTCTAGCTGATTGATGCACCAAAATTTATCCGCCAGCATTTGTATTTATCCATGCCCAAAAATGCAACTCAAAAATTATTTTGCTCAATTGGTCAAACAATGGCCATGACTCAACCACAGGGCTGACGCTGACAAAGATCTACAAACTGCGATGTAGGGTTTCAGGATAAATTCTGAGGGAATTTGACTGACCTTGTCAGATACAAAAGTTACATTTCTTATTATGTAGGTCTTGCTTTATCTTGGTCTTAACCATCCAGCAGAATTGTATAAAAATGAAGTATAAAAAGTAAAAAGCTCAAGTCAACAACTTCTGACACTGCCAGTCCTATGGATAACCCACTACTATTATGGACTTCTAGACAGTATTGCAATATTTTGCTGAATTCATGCACCTACAATATTTAATACCCATCTCTGACAAAACTAAACAAAAAAGGGGATAGAAGTGAAGGACCATTTTGTATCTGTATATACAAAATAGGACAGATATACAGCTACTTTCTCTTAATTCAATGAATAGAAAGATTTGTACTAGTAGTATTTGTGGACAGATATCATGTCTGCACCTTGTACTATGAATAACCACCAAGAAGACAACAATATGCAATGTATTAATTATTGAAACTGTCCTACTAATCAGTTTTGAAACTGTCTCATTGCTGTTTGTTTCTCAATAAGATTGTTAAAAAATACAAGAAATTATATGTTTTCGCACTTTCATCTACTCAAGAAAAAATAAAAATAAAAATAAAAGAGTCCTCTATCCTAAAAGCACATGAGTATGCATGTTCATGAGTCCTTTCCAATTGACTGAAGTTCGCATTACTGTGGACAAGTAACACTCCTCCATTTGCTGCTCTAAGGGGTGACAGAAGTCACCCCTTCCTACCAGTCAGGCTCTCTGCTAAGTCCTTACCATGTATGATCTCAGCCCTTGCCACAGTGTTCTGAGGCAGCTACTACTGATACTTCTGTGGTACAGGGGAACAGACTAAAGTCCAGAGGAAATCCATCAGCGTCCCCTCACATGGAGGTGGCAGAGTTTAGACTTGGACCTGCCCTGCCTCCATAGAGCCCAAGCTCAGAGTCACTGCCACCAACTGCCTGAGTCAGTCCTAACTCGTCACCTGCTGGAATATTCTGAGGACGTCCTGGAATATTAATGCAAACCCTTCTGGTTGGTAATCCCCTACTCCTGGGTCTGAAAAATGCTTCCAAATATAATTCAGTAGCTCTGCCCACAGTTGGGAACCCTCTTCCTGCTGCTTGCCTCCACCCTGGAGCTATGCTTCACGTTTTTGGAATCATCCAAGCGGTCAGATTAGATCACCACTGGAGTCCAGTGCCTGCGTCAGAACCAGCTGCCTTGCCAGCCCTCAAGCTGCAGTGATGGCGTGGCCACTGACCAGAGTCCCGGCATGCCAGCTCTCCTTTGCTGGCACTGCCTGAGCCTCACGACGGCATTGCAGAAGGCCACTCTTGAACTAGGAGGCCTGCTAAGCAAATAAGGCCTTAGTTTATGGCCACCAGGAACTCACCTTGAAGAATTAGTCTGGAGAAGCTTCCCCTCCATGTTCTCTACTCCTGAGGCTCAACCCTAAGTATAGCCACTGGTGCCCACCAGCTGGCTTTTGACAAAACTGGTTTAGCACTGGTTTAGTCCCCCGAAGCTTGAAGGTTATTCACTTAATCATTGCATGGCCATGCTCGACCGAAGACAGCTACTGCTCTGAACACCTTCATTACCACAGGGAAACAACCCTTCCACAACACATCCACAGACACACTAAATATAGCCGCCCCCCACCCAGTGGTGGGAGCCCTCTGCCCTTCTACCTCCCAGTGACTGAATAACTGGTTGTGCCTTGAAAAATGTTCCCAAATGACTCTGTAATTCAGGTCATAAAAACACAAAATAAATTACTCTGTAGGGATCTTGCAAAGCTATTTTGAATAGATCAACCCTGTAAGATTTTCACTTATTTATGCACTTGGTAGCTTGTTGTTGGGTCAGGCTCAGTGTGTGTGTGTGTGTGTGTGTGTGTGTGTGTGTGTGTGTACACAACAGCACAGTGTCATGAGCACACAATGTGGGCACAGGCCACCGACCTCAAGCCAAAAGCAGCTTCCCGGCTGTGCACTAGGACCCAGTATCTGCAGCCCCCTAATAGCCACATGTTAAAGTCCTACCCCTTCAGGTGACAGAGCCTTTGGTAGGTTATCAAATCACGAGGACGGGGCCTTCTAAGAGGAGCCCCAGTGAAGTCTCCTCTAGAGCCCTCTCCACCACCTCAGGAAGACAGTAGCCTGCCACGCAGGTACGTGCACATCAGGCTTCCAGCCTCCCCGGCTGTAAGGAGCACATTGCTGCTGTGTATATGTATGAGCCATTCCACATAGGATGCCTTGCTCTAGGAACCAGAATTGAGGCAGGAGGAGGAGTCTGACCTGTTCCTCCCTCTTCCAGTGAAAACAAAGAGGAAAATTCATTCAAAATTAGCCCAATAAATGAATGAATGAATCCACAGAATGATGTAATCTACAGTGGCATTTACAGCAAGGGAAGTTTCCAAAAACATGTCAAAGATAAACACAACCAGACTCTAGTAAAAAACAGCAAGGATAGATTTTAATCATTTATAAACAATTGCAATAGGGAAAAGTCGATGTGAGCTGAACCCAAGTAGATCTACATGGAGGCAACTGTACATTTCAAAGGAAAGTGGACATGGGGGGCAGGGTTGTGGGCAAGCTCAGCAGTACTGGGAAGGATGAAAACGAGGAAAAGTGAGCCGAGGGCTCGGTGCACGGGAGTCTCAGACAGCTGCTGGCTGGTGCCCGTGGAAGCTACACTCTTACGGTCCACAGAAATGGGGAGAAGGGAGCCCATCTCCATGTGTCTACTGGAATAACAGTAGATTCTTTTGCAAGTCAGGAGTCTTTCCATAGGGCACTTTGGGAAGGGCCAAAGTCTTTCTAGCACTGTAGGCTGGAGCTATCAGAAACAAACATATTAATGTCTTCTTCAAGGCCTAGAGGCCAAGATGGAGAAGGTTCAGGGAAGCCCACCTTCCCTAGGGCTAGTGCGGAAGGGACTCTGTCAGCCACTATGAGACTGCAGAAGGCCCCATACCGGTTCTGTCCAGCCCTAAATCCCCCTGTAGCAGCTTTGTGACATCCTAGAATTTAACCATTAACCATTTCCAGAGTACATGCCTGCCAGGGACATTATGTTGCTGTTGGTGAAAATTCAAAGCTTGAGGTGGAGATAAACTCATTTCCAAATCCCAGATTATAAGACTCTCCACTCTCTGGAGCCCCAGCCACAACTCACCATGTCCCCACTGCACCCCTAAGGGGCCTCCTGAGTATCATTTCCATCCTAACTGCCTTTTATTTACCAAGGAGGAACTCAGAACCACAAATCCCAGAGGGGGCACACTGGCTGCTGCTTTATATAAAGGCTGCTGCTGCTTATGTGGGAGTTCAAAAACACCCTTGGTGTGAACAGAGAGCACTGCTCTGCAATACCTCAGAGTCTTTGAAGACTGGAAGGAAATAACAAAGTCACCCTGTTCTTGGGACCCAGATAACAGCCACAGAGGTGGCCTCATGACACTGTGCAAAGCACATAATCATCATTTGAAATCTTGGATGCATCCTGCACACCAAGCCAAGGGATCAGACTCACACCCACATAAATATTAATTTGTATAGACCTATGTAACAATAATAATTGCCTTCACACATCATGGATATCAAGGAACCTTTTCTGTTCACAGCAGCAGAAAGTATGGCTATCGGGGACCCACATGACAGCCATGTAGACGCAGCCCAGAGTCTGCATGCTCCCTGAGACTTTCTGAGACTATTGCGCTCACATTACATTGAGCCCTTACTAAAAACAAAACTCAAGCAATGCAGAGTTCAGAAGAAAAGGAAATGGATCTGAAAGGAAGACCAGGGAAGGCCAGCTCCACCAGCTACTTAGCAAGCACTACGGGTCATGCCGTTCACCTTCTGAACTTTCTTGCGGCAGATGCAAGCTTGGTAGCTAGTGCTGGCCTTTGAGACCTCTCTGTAAATATCAGTCAATTCTGAATCTAAATTGGTTGCTTAAGATGTATTAACAAGGGCAAGAAATGAAACATCAATGGTTAACTGTGTGCTCTAGAAACTAAGTAAAGAAGTGCATCCTGACACTGTCCAAGGAGTCATAAACTTCACAGGTTCAGCCTCAGAGTGAAGCTCATAGCCAATAAGAACAATGACGATAAAAGGAGTAAGTGCTCCATGAGCCCTTCCGTGTAGGTGCCAGGCACGGCGTGTGAATGACCGCACCACGGACTCACAAGCACTGTCGGAGGAGGCAGTGTTGTCCTGACACTACGGACAAGGGAGCCGACATAGAACAAGAGTCGGGTACAGCACAGGGTCAGGGAAGAGCCAGAACCCTTGGGACTAGGAGGCTGCAGGCCCTGTCCTCAGCTCAGGGTAACCCACCAGCCCCTGGCCACTCTGCAAGAGGCAGAGGGGCTGCAGGCCCTTCTTCCCACGGAGAGGTGCCAGACAGCAGTGATTATAAACCACAGAAGACAAGAGGAAATCTCGAAAGGTGTGAGGAAAGAGAAAGGAAGGGAAGAGGAGCACTTCTGTGAGCCAGGAGCGAACACAGAGGCCCATACACCAGGTGATGCAGATAAGAGTGGGTGGGTAAGGAAGAAGCTTTCCTAGTAAGTTCAACCTCCCCTATGACGTTCTTCAAATTTTAGCTTTCATGACCTTCCAGGCTTCACAAAGGCTTCCACCTCAGCATCTGTCAAAACCAAAGAATGTGATGCAATTGTCATCGGCATGTGCGGCCATGCTCATCAGGAGTGGGCTCAAGGTAGTCAGTGCTCCCCAAAGGGATCTACAAGCTGAGGAGCAAAAAGCCCTGCTCCAGCCTGCCCTGCTGACAGCCAGGCGGTGCCTCCCCAGGGCCTAGCTCCAACTGGAGTGCAGCCAAGGCTGGATGAGGTCTCTGTGAGCTCCAAGACGCCCTGCGGTGAGGCACCCCGGGAACACAGCCCATGCACAGACCCTCGAGTGTGGGGTGCAGCAAGTGCAGGGTTCCACATGACGGCAGCAGGCCCGGGAAGCTGCATTCCCTTTGTCATCCTCCCAAACACAGGCAGGAAAGCTTAAGCCTGACATGATTAGAAAAGAGAAAGGAGGCAAGTCAGGCTTCAGCCATCTCAACATGTTGGAAGAAAGGAGAAAGGAAAGGAGGGAGAGAGGGAGAAAAGAGAGGGAGAGAGGGAGGGGGAGGGGAAGGGGAGGGAGGGGGAGGGAAGGAGAAAAGAAAGGAAATCACAAAGAAGGCAAGTCTCCTCAGAGCCCTGCAGTGTTCCACCCACACCCAGCCAGCCCCTGCCTGCAGGGGTCAGTCACAGCATACCTGCCCCTCTGCATCACTTCCTCCTCCACACAGGCTCAGAGGGCTGTGTCTTCAGCTGTCCCCAGGAGTCGCAAGCACGCCCCGCAGTGCACTGGCACCACATGCTGTGGAGATCGACCCCAGGTGTTGAGAAATCACCCGACCGACGGGGCAGTCATGGCCGCCCTCTCCTTCCTCCTTCAAAGAAGAAAGTGGAATAACAGAGTAGATTCCAACGGCTCTGAGTCACGGGACAGGGATGACTTCCCAAATTTTTGTTTCAGTCTCATGGGTTGAACACGATGTCAGGCTAAAATTTAAAATGATGCATCTCTATTGGAAAACCACTGGAAAAGACAAATCTAGGGTGATTATGGAGCTCAGACGTGTTGGCTCTGATCTTCTAAAGAGCTACAGAATCGCAGGAAAAACAAAACAAAGAGCAAAGAAAACAGAATACCCAAACTCAAGATCTTGTTTTGCCATATGCCCAGCTACCACTACTTATATTCTTCATACCCCTGCATGTCAAAGATCTGGTCCTCAGCTTACACCACCATTAACAGGTGGCAGAACCCTACAGATGGGCCCCAAAGGCAACCATTGGTGGCAGTGGGGGACCCCAGCCCCACATACTCTCCATGGCCTCCCGCCATGATGTGCTGCCTCTCCACAGGCCCAAGGCACCAAGGCCAACTGCTCCCGGACTGGAACTTCTGAAACCAGGAACCAAACTAAAGCTTTTCTCTTTGTACATTAACTACCCTGGGTGCTTTGTTACTGTGGCTGCAAGCTGACTAAACACACCAGCCATGTCCCATCAGCCTTCTCCCACATTCGCCAAGTGGAGATCACCAGTCCTGTCCTTAGAGGGTAGCCTCAAAGACAGCCAGGCCTGCTAAATGCTGCTCACATCCAAGGGAAAGGCTGGAGCAAGGCATTTGGACATTCTAATTCATCAAAGGAAGCTCAAACTGGGAGCGAAGAGATGGATGGCAGATTGCAAAGAAAATCCTAGGGCCACAAAGCATGTTATAGACCCCTCAAATCCCTGCATGTGGCAACCCTCAGATTCCCAGCCAGCTGTCCCCAGCCAGATGAGCCTATCCAAGCAACATGGCTTGAAGCCTCCTACTACTGGGATTCTAAGCAAAACAAGCAAAGGAAGTTTCCAGTTTGTTTTGTTTTTGTGTCATGGGTCCCGCGGCTAGTATTTGATAGCACCTGAACGGCTAGGGCAGGCCAGTTCTCTCTGGCTCACCCCACCCTCCAGGGCCTGGGAACCCAGGCAACCTCGCCCTTCTCGGGGAAGCAAGGCAGCCTCAGGCCCACGCCTCTTACTGGAGTGAACACCGCTGTTCTTTCTGCTTCATGGAAGGCATTGCACAATGCTGGCTCCAGCGTCTCACGGAGTGAGTCACCCACCCAAGAATGCAGAGTGACAAACACTTCTGAGTGACAAACAAGGAAAAAAGAAAAGGAGGAAAGATATTCTGCTTTTATTTTTTCTTTTTCTTTTTTTGTGGTATTGGGGACTGAACCCAGCCCCTTGTGCTTGCCAGGCAAGCGCTTATTCTACTGAACTATCTCCCTGGCCCAGCTGATGGGTTCTTGGAGCACAAGCTCCAGGCTGTTCACACAAGCGCCAGCAGTGTGTGGGGCTCTGTGCCTCTGCTGGGCACAAGCAAAAAGCCATCCGTCTCTGTTTTCTGATGAAAAATGTAATTATTGCTCATGAAGAATAAAAACAATGCCTACATTTTAACTACATCTTTCCAAGCTGTACCTTGTTTGTTTGTTTTTTACCAAACTAACAGGAAGGTACACAGAAAGGAAGTCTGAGTAGAGACACGATCTTGAAGCCCACCTTTGCCCTCCATCAGTACCCAGGAGAACTATTTTTAGTATCTCTGCGTTACAGGTTAAAAGCAAAGCCTTAGAGAGGTTACTGTGTGGAAAGCCATGGAGTCAAGGCACGGAAGACCCAGGAGTCAGTGCAGACAGTTTGGCCCCGGCAGCCCGCCGCACACAACAGACCGCAGCACCTCCATCCATTTCCACACACACGTGTGCTGGTTGTGCTGCTTCTATGCATGTTTTCACGTGTGGGTCTCATGTCTAGGTCCTTTGTCTGTGTGTTTTTGGATCAAAGTGTTGTCTTTTTCTTGTTGATCAGCAATAACTCTGTATATTAAGCATATTTGCTTTGTCAGTTTTGAAACCAGCCTCTTATTTCTCCTTGGGATGTGTTTACCCACAGCCTGCTTTGGCTTCTGCTTACAATTAGAGCAACAGTGTGAGCAGTGATTGTGCTTGAGCTGAAGCCCGAAAGCATGACCTTAAGTGCATGTGCACACAACCATGTCCCTGGATTTCCCTGGCAGCCCAGCCACAGGGGTGAGGACATCCTGGGAAGGGGAGGAGGGAGGAAATCTCAAGGGAGCACAGACTGGGCCCCCAGGCAGCGACTTGCTCTCCAGCAAATGTCTAGAGGAAGGGGTCTCTCTGGGTGGCTTCCTCCTCCCTGGGCTTCTGACCTTTCTCACACTCCGCCTCTGTTCCCCAAGGGCTGAGGTCCACACACACAGCAAGGATCTCCTCTTTCCATCCAACCTTCTTTGAAAGAATGGCTGAGCTTGCTGAAGAACTCTTTCCTGAAAGCAGGTGTGTGACAGCCAAAGAGGGCCCTGGGGTCAGGATCGCGGCTCTCAGACCCAGGCATGGCCTCCAAGTGACCACGGCAACCTGTGTTTCTAGCTCTAGGCTTTGGTTTCCTCATTAGTGAGTGAGGTTAATGATAACTGTGCTGCAAAGTGGCTTGGACATCACAGCAGAAAACACATGTCCACCACATGAGTCTTGTATTGCCTGAGGGTTTCGAGACTGGCCCTCAGCCCTCCACAAGGCTCCTAGAGATCTGTACACCAAAGTCCCATGACTGCTAAGAGACAACTTTGCTTTCTGTGTCTCCAAGAGATGCTGTCTCCATCCGCCTCCACCTTCCTCTGTGACCAGACCCTGAAGCCTTCCAGTTGCAGCCTCATCCTGCAGTCCTCAGGGGGCCCAGTTGCTGCTTCATAGCCCTCGGCAGCCCCAGTCTGCTTCTGGCTGCGATGACACAGGACCACAGTTATGCTTCACAGGACACAATACTAGGAGTCCTTCCAAGTGAGTCCCTGGAAACATCAGGCCTGCTTGGGAGCACGGGATAAGAGAGGCCATCCTCTCCACAGACTGCCTGGTCAGAAGCCACCGCTCCTTTGCTGATGCATAGTCAGCAGTTTCCAGGCTACCCGTGCCACTTGCCATGCCTGGCGTTCAGGCTGTGCTGATGACAATCCCAGTCTTCCTGTAGTCAGCATTTAGGTTCTGGAAATGGCCCTGCTAGTGTAAGCCTACGCTTAGAAGAGTGGTGCAGATGCATCTCACTCTACTAGCAACTAAACGAGAGCCACACTGTGGCCTCCTTCACAGAGGAGGAAGCTGAAAACCCAGACACCGAGCAGCTCCCAAGGCCACAGAACCAGCCAGTGACCAAGAAAACCTCCTGCCCTGGGCATCCGTTCACCCACCATGCCCTCGGTTATCCCAGTGGCAAGGAGCTTCTCACGTGTTTCTTCCTTGGTCCTTCCCTCCTAAGGAGACTGGTTCTGTGTCCACACTTGCGAATGGGAAGCCAAAGAAACTGCAGAATGGATTCCTATATCACCCAGGACCCACAACCCAGCAAGAGCTGATTCCCAGCAACCAGCCAAGACCTGGGAACCTTCCGGAGCACCCCAAAGTTCTCCATGGAGAGAAGACCAAAACATTTACACTGTTTTTGTGACCAAAGATACAGTGATGCCTCAGTTCATGGGCACTTCTGTTTCCACAGTAAAGTTGGTTTGCAAATAGAAGCATTTGGCAGAATTTTGTTTTTATTCACGAATAGTGCATCAGCTGATGAACACGGGCAAGGTCATCTGACAACCATGAACACCAGCACAACCATCTTCTCCAGAACTGTGGAATGAATGAAGTCTGTGAACCAAGACACCACTGCACTCAACTAGAAATACTTGTATTTCAACCAGTACTTGCACCCAACAAGTACCAAGTCCACATAGGCCACGGCAACAGGGGCTTCCCAGCCTCTCGCTCCACCTCAGCAGAAAGGCCCTGCTCCTGAGGGCCTGCAACACCTGAGCACACAGCCACAGCCCAGTTTATCTGCAAATATTTCTTTGTCTACACAGCCAGTCCCTGAGGGCCACCACAAGAGGATACACCAAGGACAGCTCCCACAGAGGAAGTACAGCCCATAGAGGTCACAGAACGTGCCTGCAATGAAGGATAGAAATAAAATGGTCAGAACACCTGGCACAATAAACTGACGCAGCTGCAGGGTTCCAGGGTGTGAGAGGGGCAGGACGGTGTCTCCGAACTGCCATCCGTGAGTCGTCTTGGGAGCCATCATGCATGGACCATCAGCTTTCCAAGCTGAAAGGCTACTCCAGTCCAACTGCTTGCACGTCATCCCTGGTGCCACTGTCAGCAATTTGCTCAAAGGAAAAAGTAGATGTGTTGTATGTGTGCAGGAGCACGTGTGCGCGTGCGCAATATACCTGCATACTCTCCCTTCACCCCACACTCACGCTGCCCAGCACGCTTAGTGACTCTCAGGACATCTGTGCACTGGCCAGGAGGCTTCTGTGGAGAGCACTGCCAACAGGAGAAGCCCTGCTCATGCTCAGCTTCTTACCTCACGCCTATGGCTACACTGGCAGCAGCCAGGACACTAACTGTACTATCTGCAGGGATGTTACTGACCTTCGCTCACATCCAAGAGGTGGGAGTACCATTTCTTAGGAGGTGGAAGGGTCCATGTACACAGCAGGGGCTTTGTGGATAGAGGCCAAGAGCTCCCCACCGCTCGACTATGGCCAGCTCTGGTGCCCATGCCCCCAAGTAGCAACAACAGTGCACGTTAGCTGCCTGACTCTGTGCCAACACAGAGGCAGCCAGGGCTGCAATCTGTGTATGGTGGGGAAATAAATGCACTCTGTTTCTCTTCCCTTCCAAGCACCCAGATCTCCAGTTGCCTCCTGGGGGTGAGTTTTGCAATTCTGCAGCACCACAGCATCGGGTGTGCCATGGAGTCCGTGCTCAGCCCACTTCCATAGAAGGGAGATGCCAAAGCCTTGCAAAACTCAGCCAATCAGGAAGTCCTGGCCTAGGGACTCGGAACTGACCCCCACAGCCCTGTCCTGGCAGAGATGCTGCACTTGATCTCTGGAGCACAGATTTCCCACTTGCTTCAAGAAGCTTTCTGAGCATCCTCAAGTGCTTTCACCTAGCTGGGCTCTGGCCTGTCCACCACGTGCAATGGTTAGTCTTTGCTGCCTGAGGGGGAAAACTGGCTCAGAACTAGGAAAGTTCCAGAAGCTCGAGTCAGCATGTGGTTAGGAGCTCAGCCCAAAGTATAGAACAATCAGCTTCCTCCTCTGGGACCAAAGCCGGAGGCAGAGCCCACCAGAGGCCCCAGAGTCTGGGCGGAGGACGGCAGACGAAGCCGGTGTCGCTCAGCACCCACAGCCAGTCCTCCAGTCTGGTCATGTTAGAAGCAAGAGTGCTGAGAGAAACAGCCGAAGGTTAGGTGAGCTGAGCCCAGGGCGCAAGTCCCTGCTGGCAGTGGTCACGGTGCCCACCCAGCCTTCCTGTTCACACACACACACACACTCGCAAATATGTATGCGCACATCTGCTGATGGGAAATGTCCAGACCAGGCATCTGATCCGCTCTTATCATGCTCAAGCTCAAAGGAGAAACGCTGGGGAAGCCACCTGACCTTGGGTGTGGCCGCTGATGTGACTGTGAGCAGGTCACAGCCCCGTGAGTCACAGAGAATCCCACGGGAAGGAGCACAAGGAGCCATCCAGGGCTCTGCATGGGATGAGATATGGATCCTGGAAATGATTCTCTGATCCCCAATTCCTTGTTGAGCAATGGGCCTGAGATGATTGTCTTCAGAACATTAGCAAATTTGATTTAATCCTCACCATAACTCTCCCAGCAGCCACCTCACTCCCAGTGAGGAGGCTGCTGCTGGGAGATGAAGCAACTGGCAGGACTGGAGAGCAGAGAGACAGGAGCCCACACTGGACGACAAGGGCCACCAGGCCCACTGTTCCTTCCACACCCCCTCCCCGGGAAGCTGTGAACAGCTCCTAGAGCTTTCTGCTGCTGCTGCTGCTCCGTAAACCATAGCATAATTTCGTCATCACAGGTGCATTTATGGAGCCCAACTACATAGGCAAGCATGAAGCATGTGGCAAGGCAAGCAGCACATGGAAGCCATGCAAAAGGCAGCTCCTCTCCCTGAGGGCTGCACTGCACCTACACCACCCCCTCCCATCTGTGCCCTCCATGCAAGAGCAGAGGAGGCGAGAGGTGCTCCAGCACCTCACCCCTCCCGTCCGTCCCTGACAAAGCAGGCTGGTCTTCCTTGGCAGGGCCAAACTGTGTCACTGTGTGCTAAGAATGCAACTGCGGCCACTCTGCTCTGTTTAGCACGGCCCTGACCTTCACTAAACAGTGATGACAACCCGCTGAATGCTGCTGAACTTGCATCTGCCCCACCAGACAATTCTAGTCGTCCCAGGTGAAAAGCCAACCTCTGAGCACATCAATGAGCAAAGGTTGTCACTGCACCTGAATTCTGAGGGATGAAATAGCTTTGAAAATAACTTCCAGAAAGTTGAAACCCAAAATCCCACACACTAAACAAGCATTTTAGCTTGCAGAGAACATTGCCCTCTAAGAGATACCCAGAACTTGGTGGAAGGAAAGAACAATACCACAGTACTCTGAAGCTGACCAGCACTTAGGCAGGTGCAGCGGCTAGGGCTCGACCCCAGGCATGCCGTGCCAACCTCACCCCAGGACACGCCGAGACAGTGGCTAGGACTGGACACAGTGGGGCACGCCTGAAACCCTAGCACTTAGGAGGCTGAGAACAGGAGACTCACCACGAATCCAATCTGTGCAGCGAGACTCTGAGGACCCTACACTGAATACATCATAAATAAACAAATAAATCAAACCAGCAGAGAGCTGGGGAAAGTAATATTGTTCTTTATTAAATACATAACAGAGGGGCGGGGGAGATGGTTCAGTGGAATAAGTACTCCCTGGCAAGTGCGAGGGCCTGAGTTCAATCCCCAGTTCCGCAAAATAAATAAATAAATAAATAACAGATATCAGGAGCATTCCAGAAGGACAAGAACTACCTGCACATCAGCAGTGAGAACCAGACCGACTGTCCAGCTCAGAGCTGCTCTCAGGAAGACGGTCCAGTGGAGACCGAGGCAGGCCGCGAGGCCCTCGCAGAGTGCCTGACACACAGCAGAGAGACGAAGTTGGCAAGGAGACGCGAGCAGCTGTGTGGCAGAGGCTGCCAGGGACGTGGCATCGTTGGTTCTGAGCAAGCGGGAGCAAGAGGGCTTTCCACTGTGTGCAGGGCCCCGAACTAGATGAGAACGGCCAGGAGACTGAAGGCAGGGGGTCCTGGCTAGGCCAGGGCCCAAGCCCCTGAATCTTCTGGGCCCCAGTTTTCAAGTCTTACAAAATTAGTCCATAATACAAAAACAAAAACAATAAAAAGACCTTGAAGGATTAAAAATGAAGCACAGAAAAGAAAGTGTTTTATAAAACTACATAAGTGCATGCCTAGTGCCAGGAGAGCTGGACAGAAACTCAAGTTGCAGCCAGGCATGGTGGCGCATGCCTGTAATCCCAGCACTCGGGAGGCTGAGGCAGGAGGATTGTTGTGAGTTCGAGACCAGCCTGAGCTACAAAGTGAGCTTAAGGCCAGCCTGAACTGCATAGTGAGACCCTGTCTCAAAAAGACAAAAGAGAAAAAAAAAAAAGAAAGAAAGAAACTCAAGTTGCTTAGCAAATCCTGTGTCCACAGCCACCTCACAACCAGCATGCAGGAAATGTAGCAGCTGCTTGGGGGTGGCCACACGCATTTGGGGGCCGGCAGTGGAGCTAGAGATGCATGTCATGATTTTATTTTTTTAATTTTTCCTTCTTAAGGCAGTCATACTTGTAACACTTTAGAAACAATAACCAGCTCAAAAGCAAATGGATGCACACAGAGCCCAGACTTTAGTCTCAAGGTTTCTGGAAGCCAAGTCCCCTTGGATAAATAGAGGACTCCAGGCTTGAGGCAAGAAGTGCAAAACACGTCCCGGAGCACCTTATCACTAAAGCTATGAGTGGACTTAAACACTACATAGGGCCTCAATATGTGAAATTCCTAAGGGTGTTCAATCCCTTATGTAAAATGATACAGTACAGATCTGCATAAACCCAATGTACATCTCTCCATACACTTAATTCTCTTGATTATTTACAATAGCCAATATGGTATAAGGGTTAAGTACAGTCATCACACTGTTTTTTAAGGAACAATGACAATAAGGACATCTATACACGTTCATTATGTACATTTTCTCCATGACTGCAACCCATTCACAGTGATGGGAGCAGAGCCCATGGCGACAGAGGACCAATTGCACCTAAATTCAGGGTGCACACAATTTGAGCCCTGCAGCTCCCTGTCCTCCGTCTGGCAGCACAAGCCATGCCTGTGCCAGGGAAGGAGGCAGCAAGTGACTCCTTTCTGCCAACACCACTGAGCCCACTTCAGAGCAGAAGCCGGAAGCAGTAAACGGCTAGTGGGATTCAGGCTGTCCCTGCTCCACCGGTGAATACTGGTCAATGACTCCTTCTTGAGCAAGTTAAAGAGAAGCCCATGTTTTATTAAAGTTCCAGTTTATCATTATACTTGATATTGCAGGCAAGTTCCATTTGATCAGTGTAGGAATTCCCCCTGGCTGCGCCCAGGCTCTGTGGCAACTTGCAAGTTAGAATTTTCCACCTTGTGTGGAAATGACTGGCTGCGTAGAACAGAGGTCAGGGGTCAGAGGACTCTAGTGAGGACTTCGGGATCATTCTGGCCAAACCTGCTGGTCCGTTTTTATGACTCACATCTCTATCTCCTTCAAGGACAGAAAACGTGGTGCTCAACTGACAGTCAAAATGTTATCTTCCAAACAGAAATGTCTCTGACTGCTGCCAGGAGGTACCCCGGGACATTTTGCAAAGATCAAGGAGTAAAAACTACCTATAGATGATATTTTAACACTAGATCCACCCAAAGAGAAATATGGATATGTATATGTTAGCTTAGTTATTTCAAAACTGAAATATGCGGCAGACTAAATTACGCCTTCCCTTACATTTATTTACACATTGAAGTCCTAAACCCTAGTCCCTGACAACGTGGCTAAAGTGGGTAGAAGCATATGAAAGAAGTGATGAAGCAGAAACGAGGATCTTAGGGCATTCACTAGGTCTGGTGTCCTCAGAAGGATATTAGGACACATATACGGCGAGGACACCGTGTGAGGGCACGGGCAGACACCACAGGCAGCCACGGACTGAGGCCAGTAGAAACCAGCTCTACCCCTGATCCCACCTCAGCTTCCAGAAGTTGGGAAACATAAATTCCCATTGTGTATGCCACCCAGGCTCTCATACTTTGTATGGAAGCCCTAGGAATTAATACAAAGGCCAGTTTTAAAGCTTTGAGTAATAAATGGCCGCCTACAGGGTAAAGGAAGGACAATGCAAAGGAACAAAGACAAACTAAATTTCCCTGAATAGACCTCACCTCACAACTTCAACTTTGATCCCAGGGCAGTATTATATAATTACAAAACCAAATGGAAACAAAGGAAGGAAACACAAGGCAAGAGGCTCCAGCACACGCCAGTGCAACAGCAGGTTGTCGACCTACTCACTGAAGCCAATTATCTCAGATTACTCGAAAAGTTAGTGATTTGACTGCATAGTCAGTGAGATAAGTGCCCTGTAGAAAAAAAGAAAAAGAGGGAAGGGGAGAGGGAGGGAGAAAACGAGGACCCAGCCCAACAAGTGAGACGCAAGCTGTTTCCATGATCACATTATTAGTAACAACATTAGAATTGATACTCTGAAGTAAGGATGGAGCGATACACAAATAATGATAAAGCAAACCTGTAATTACACTGATGTTATATTCAGCATGGAAGAGGCACAGATATGAAATATTTACCTTAAAGCCAATAGCTGAATTAGAGACATCATATACTTGCTCTAACAGAACTTTTCTTCCCAGACCCGGCCGCTCTGAAGTCCCAGGAGTAGTCAGCCTGAAGCATGAACAGTGTTAGAGCCCAGATTTTAGTATCGAGACTCTTTCTGACTATTAAGAATTCAAGCTCCCTGGAAAAATGACAATTCTAGGTCTGAGGCAAGGCCTGTGGAATGAGCCTACAGTGGCGATCCTGTCGCTCTGGAGACCCAGCAAAGCTGTGAATGGTGTAAACACGCCAAATGTGCTCACAGCTGATGAGTTCGTTAGGACACATTTACGAGCATGTGTGCTGGTGCACTGCGGTCTGCGCATGCGTGTGTGTCCTTTAGGGGAAAACCCTAAATTGTTTTGAAGACATGCAGTAGGAGGAATCAAACACTGGGCCTCCTTTTCGTACAATCTGTACGTATTAGTCCATTTTCCATTGCTATAAGGAAATCCCCAAGGCTAGGTGCTCTCTTTTAAAGAGGGCCAGGCTGCTGACACTCGGCATATCCAGGACACCACCACTGACCTGGCTCCGGTGAAGTCCCCATGGGGGATGCCACAGCAGTGACTGCACAGGTCGAGACAGAAAGCCAGAGAGTGACTGGGGTCGGGCTCCGACTCCCTTGCGGGAGGTCCCACTGGACCTGCCTCAGTCCCTTCATAGGGCAGCACCCCAGGGATGTGATGCCTCCCACCACGTCACACTGAAGCTTGAGTCTGCAGCCCAGGACCCTTCTGGGGGCAGCCACCCAGGAGGAGCACACACTTAATGTGCAGGCCTTTCTTTATGCCTCAGCATTCTGGATCATAAAGGAAGGAGGGCTGGTGGAATGAGAATGCCACTGGCGCATAGTTCCTGCCCACGCCCTTTAACCTCAGCGCCAATGCACAGGGAGGAAAGAAAGTATCTGACAGGAACCTCCACCCCAGCTCCGTAGTGCTCTGTGGGGTGATGGAAACCAGAACAGCAAAGCCTCTTTCCAATGGGCCACTCACTGGACACAGGAAGAGCACAGTTAGGTTAATTAGTAGCTGGCACCACGTAACCAACAAAATCCAAACTACAGGAAAATGCTACAGTACAAACAAGCAGGTTTATTCCACAATCTAGTTACAGCATCAAATTAAGAACAGTGGGACAGCACATCAGCACGAGCACCGCCCCGGACTCACACATGGGCGCCCACCCACACGTGCCAAGTCATCTCTCGGTGACTTATGAAAACAGCTATCATGCTGCATTTTTGTTTCGTTCTGTTTTTTGTTCAGGGGATCAAACTCCAAACCTTGCACTACCGGGCAGGCGCTTGTGCAGCTGAGCTACCTCCCCAGCCCCATGGTGCATAGTGTAAGGAATGAGGGTGAAAAGAGAGATGGCACAGGTTAGAACAGACACAACTTGCTTTAATATTCTCTATTAGAGGTTGGTGGACTTTTTAAGACATAGAACTCACAGATACAGAAAGCTGACAGTAATCACAGTAGAAATAGCATGCTGCTTAGCAATGGCTTCATAAAAAAAGCCAGTTGGGGGAGAGGTGAACGGAGAAAGACACTGGTCACAAATGGACCAATGCTGACCAAGGCAGTTACACAGTGCATCACTGTGCTCCTACATGCTGTGTATTTTCAGGCGCTTAAAATTCTCCATAATAAAACATGGACGGATGATACAGATAGATGGAGAGAGAGAGAGAGAGGTAGGCAGATACATAGATGACAGAGACAGACTGATTCACAGATCCATCTGCAGCTTCTCTATATGATTCACTAGCATAGGTTTTGCCCTTCTGCATAAACTAATGGTCAATTACTGCCTGAATTCTGAACAACAGGTTCATTGGAAATGTCCTAAGAATCTTTTGAATTCTTCTTTCTGGAATACAGGCTAAGGAACTGGCCATAGACTAGGCCCAAATGACCCCAAGAATTGCTCATTAATGCTGAGATCTTTTCTCCTTTTCCTAGCTTTTATCTGGAAATTTTGCTCGGTCGATTAGCACCAGTAAATTTGCCCAACTGAGTTTCGAAGGACAGCTTACCCCTCCAAAATGACCTACCCAAGTATGAGAAAGAATGGCAGACACAAAAGCCAGCCAATGAAAGCCTCGAACCTAGTAGTGGCATTTTTAAAACTCTCACAATTGTAAGAATTTGGGGTTTAAAACACAAAGGACAAGGTCTAGTAACTTACCTGGGGTAGCAAGGACACAAATCCAGTGTTACCTGTCCCTGCTTCTAAGTGTGGCAATGCCTTCTCTGGAGTAGGAGACCTCCCTCACATCCACCACATGCACACAAACCAAGACTATGGGCCTAGGTATGAGGGACAAAATGACCCACTGCTCCAAGGGATTTGGCAGGAAGACTTGCCAAGCCTTTTAGTTGGTCATCTTGGTACTTGTCCTCACAGGGTTACAAGCTTAGTCTTGTCTTCCTCTGGCCATTCTTTGATCCTGTTTGTGTGGCCTCACGAGAGTTCCCCTCCTCCTCAAGACAGATCCTCCCCTTCACAGCATCAGGTAAGACCATTTTAGTTCATTATGGAAAGTGATGATCTCAAAGCCAAAGAGAAAACTGAGCAGTTCATTGCAAAGGGACTGCTTTTAAGACCTAAAGAACTTCAGATTAATAAGTGAACTGGACAGGGAGAAATGCTCAGATCTGGTCCACTCTGAAAGATGAGCACCACAATTCCTATCCAAATTCTGGGCTTGTTTTATTCCTTGATAATACTTCACACCATGATTAGGATTTCCTCTCAGGGTCACATAATAAATAGTGTTTTGGGGGATTTGTTCATCCCTGCGATGTCCCAAATGACCTTTTTCGTGTCTTTCATCTTCTGTCCTCCTCTCACCCTTCAATTCTCACTTTGCCATGAGGCCTCCCTACCACTCTGTACTTTCTGACCAACATCACCTAGAATCAGGGTTGGCTGAGCCCTCTTTCCTCTAGTTTAGTGGGCTCCTGGGGTGTTTCTTGTTGGCTGTGGTCCCTGGTCTCAAGAGCGAACTTCAAGCATGTCCAAGGGGTGTGCACTGCTCAGTAATACCCAGCCAGCTCTTTGGTCCACGCCCATGGGCCAGAGGAACAAAAGGAAACTGTTCAAGCAGGACAAATGTCCAAAATAACTCATTGAATCCTGCTAAAACATCCTTAGAAAGAAGTACAGGCCAAGATAGGTAAGAACATCCACATTCTCCCATCCACACCTGTTCCCACCCTGTGTCTCTGCACAGTTCTTCCAAAGTCTGCAGCATCTCCATCTACAATATAACCAGCCGGACTATGAAGGTAGAGATCTGAACAGGGTACCAAGTCCTCCCTTCATCTGTGCGTTTCTGCAGGAGGAAAGCAGAAGAGGAAACTCAAGAGGACCTCCGCAGAGGACCAGTGCGGCCCCTGACCCCAGCCCCTGACCAGGGCTTTCTCCATGATCCAAGAGTCTCCCACAGGTTCGAAGGTCCACATGTTGCTCTGTGGCTCTTACACCAGCAGATCCCAGTTCCTCCAGCTTCTCCATGCTTTGTAGTGCTGATGAAAGTCCAGAGGCTCCGACCTCCATGGAAAGGCTACTTCATCATCTTCTCTCCTGTTCCAGAGGTCAGTAGGCTGGCCAGTGGTAGTTAGCAAGAAACAGCCCTCTCTCCAGGCTGCTGGGTGTTGCTGGTATGGTTGTGCAGTTCCTGGGGCCAGCTGCTCTCCTAATGCAGAGAATGAGATACTCATTTCCAGAGAGAGGCCACTTCCAACCTACTAAGTCCCCTTAGGTCAATCAGGAATCAAATTTTTCTTCCCAATTAGGGTTTAGGGAGTGAGGCAGTGAACCATTTACAAATTAGGGGGAGCAGATAGCTCCTGCAGTTAATTAAGTGAGTTTTGGCATCTGTAGATATGGCATTATCTTCCTCTCCCTAAGACTGCTCTAGGGAGGCCACAAAGTCATGGAAAGAAGAACTTCCATCCATGGCCAGAGCTTAGGCGCTGGTCTCCAAGGAAATTAAAGGGTGGGGTGAGCTAATTAATGGGTCTGTCTTACCTACAATACTTGGCGAGCCTCCATCTACTGATATTTATTATTAACCCATTAATAACATATTCCCAAAAGATTGAGAATTCAGGAACAGAAAGCTTGAAGCATTTTTGGGAAACTTATGAACACTGAAGTGTGTGTGTGTGTGTGTGTGTGTGTGTGTGTGTGTGTGTGCATGTGCACATGCATGTGTGTGTCTGCCTGTGTTGCCAGAGTCTAGGTAGGTCCCAAGCTTTGAGGTTGTTCTGGATGGATATGCAGAGTACAGAGCCCCTCCATCCAGTCCTGCTTTCTCCTAACATCTGTAAAAGGGCAATGAGTTTTTGGCTGTAAAACAACAGCTAAAGATAATATCAACATCAGACAGGCATGGGGGTGCACGCCTATAATCCTAGTACTTGGGAGGCTGAAGCAGGAGGATCACTGCACATAAAAGGTCAGTGTTGGCTACACAGTAATTTCAAGACCAGCCTGAACTGCACAGTAAGACTCTGTCTCAATAATAATAATAATAATAATAATAATAATAATAATAATAATAATATCAACATCAACTAAAACATAAGATTGGTTTTATTTTTGGTTTTAACCACAAACACAGAATAATGGCAGCAGATAAGGAAGAATACACCTGAAGGAAAAAGACAGGACCTGCCTACCACCTCCACCTCCCAAGCCTACAAGGTACCTCCTGGGTCCTGACCCCTTTCAGGGCAGCTAGCACCAGCCCTTCTTTTATTTTATTCTATCTTTTTTTTTTTTTTTTTTTGTCTTTTTGAGACAGGGTCTCACTATGCAGTTCAGGCTGGCCTTAAGCTCACTTTGTAGCTCAAGCTGTTCTCAAACTCACAAGAATCCTCCTGCCTCAGCCTCCTGAGTGCTGGGATTACAGGCCTGCACCACCCTGCCCGGCTTTTTTTTTTTTTTTTCTTTTATTCCACTGAGCCATCTCCCTGGCACCCTAGCCCTTCTTTTACAGGGGCGTCCTTTCCAAAGTCCCCTTAGGTGCCTGCACGCAGCTTCTCACCTACCTATTCCACCCCCAAGGCTGAATCACCAGGAAAATAGAAAAGATTTTCCCCACTGAGAAGCCGAGAAGCCGTCTCCACCCCCCTCCCTTGCCCCACATCTGTTCAGGCTGCAGTCCGGAAAACAGAGGCCCACTTCACAGGAGTGACTGCAGACCCCTGTCCTGCTGTGGTCAGGGTAGCGCCTGGACTGGTACAGGGGTGAGCGAAAGGACCTGTAAGGTTGGGCTGAGGCAGGAGGGCTCCCTTCCCCTCGCCCACCAGTTTTCCGAGGCCTGAAGTCTCCCACCAGTCTCCTGGGCTTCAACTCTTCCCAGACTTATCTCGCCCATAAAACAGGCATGCGCCCTCCTGTCCTGCCTAGAGTTCAAACGAGGGTAGCTTTCATTAAAAATGTCTTTCATCCTTGGCCAAATCAATGTTTCTTTATGCTGCTAGTTTCTTATATCAGAAACCTACTCCCCTGTCCAAGTTCCAGGGACCGGTCAGTTCTCCGGGCTAGAGCCCGGCAGAGGCCCTCTAGGGCGGTTCCTTCAGGGCCCAAAGCTGGCCCAGGCTCCCAGTTCCCACGCGCCGCGCCGAGCCCACGCAATAAAGTCAGCCTAATCTCCAGCCCTGATCATCCCCCCGCCCGCACAACATAACAGAGCCCTCCCTCGGTCTGTCATTTGCCCGCTCATTCTGAATGGCATTTAAACTCCTGAAGTAAAGATAAGAGAGGGCTGTGTATATTTTCTACACAAATGGTGGAAAGTAATAAAATAAACATCAAAGATGAGCTCCCAGTCCTCTCAACCACGTTGCTGATTTCAACAAAGGCAGGAAAAAGGAGGAAACGTCAGCGTAGCAGGCGGGGACTGGAAGTGCACCTTCCCGGGGCTAGGGCGACGGTGTGCGGGGGCACCGAGACCTAGAGTCCTGGGCAGGAAAGAAGCCCCTTTTGGGTGGTCGCACACCAGTGCCGGCGAAGCCACAGAGCAAGTGCAAGAGGCGTGGAGCGGAGGGCCGGGCCCCCACACACCTGGCTCCTCCAGTGCTTGGTCAGCACCCGGATGACCAGGTTTCCGCGTGGCACGGACGTGCTCAGGGCTTTGCACCCTCCCGGAGCAGGGGGCCCTGCTTCTCTCCTTTGGGAGCCTCTAGGTAATGCAAAGACAAAAGAAAGTGAAAGTCGGAAGCTTGGGACAAGAGTCGAAGTCATCCCAAAAGGCGCCTACCTTTTCAACCCGCGTTTTAACTCACTAGAAGAAGGGGCTGGGGAAGATTGTTCTCCAAAGGAAACCCTAGGAGGGGGCACGGCGGTGGCTCCTGAAAGCGGCACTAGGAGCGCGTCCTGGGCGCTGCTGCCGCTCGCAGCCCGATGCTACCGTTTGAAGGTGCTTTCCTGAGCAGCGCGGTTTTCCTCCGGAGTCCCAGGCCGAGCCCAGTTACCTGCGCCCGCGTGCCCAGCACCCCCTTTCCGGGGTCCCCAGGGGAGCCTGCCCTCGCGCGCACTCGCCCAGTCGTCCCCGGACCTCGGGAGCAGGGACCCCGCCAGACCGCGAGAGGCCCAGCACTCACACCTGTTGGGGCGCGGGCGGGCAGGGCCGCACACGTGCGCGCATGCACACGCACGCTCACACGCGCACAGCAGCGCGCGCGCGCCCCATTGGCGGGAGGCGGAGGGCGGGGCCGGGCCGACCCAAAACAAACAACCTGCGCCGGGCGACTCCGCGGCCGCGCCGCCGCGTGGCCTCGGCCTGTGCGCACCCACTGGGATCCGCGGCCACCTGGGCCACCGCGCTTCCCACCCCCCGCCGGTGGCGCCCAGGCTCCGCCCCGCGGAGCCGCCTCAGGGTTATATTGGGCCGGCGAAGGCGGCGGTAGGACTCAGCTGCGGCCGGCCGCGCGGACATGCAGCCCCGGAGGCCGGGGGCGGGAAGGTGGCTGCGAGCGCTGCGGCTTCGAGGACTGGGCTCCACGCGTGCCAGAGGCTGAGGGCACCGGATCCTTCGCCAGGGCGGCGCGGGGACGCTGACCCCGGCCCCAGCCCGCATCCCCGGGGAGACGCCCTCCCGGAGGCGCAGGACGGCAGATGAGCAGCGGCATTATCCCAACAAGGAACCGGGTGGACCCGCGAGCCGCGACGCTCGCCCTGTCATTGCTGCCCCGAAGGCGGCACGCACCTGGGCCCTCCGCCCCCGGCCTGTAGCCCACGCCGAACTCGCGATCCCACCCCAAACGGATTCAGTGATAGAGGGTTTTCCCCGGGAAAAGGATTTCTCGGGAGGACGAAGGGGCAGGGAGACCGAGACGCGCGGCCCCGGGATCGCCACCCCAGCCGCGACTTCCGAAGACCGCCCGTGAGAACAGAAGACGGCGGCGAGCGGGGACCGCGCGCGGGTATGAAGCTGGAGGTGTTCGGACCCCACGCGGCCCCAGGGGACAAGCCGGGCAGTGACCTGGAGGGCGCCGGCGGCAGCGACGCGCCTTCCCCGCTCTCCGCGACCGGCGACGACTCCCTGGGCTCGGACGGGGACTGCGCGGCCAACAGCCCGGCGGCAGGCGGAGATGCCGGGGATCCGACGGGAGGTGGCGGCGAAGAGAACTCGGACAGAGGCCCGGGCTCCCGAGACGAGGCCCGGGCAGCGACGGGCGACGCGGGGGCGAGCGCGCCGGGGCCGGGCGCGGGGGGCGGCGAGAGCGCGCGCGCCAAGCCGTACACGCGGCGCCCCAAGCCCCCCTACTCGTACATCGCGCTCATCGCCATGGCCATCCGAGATTCGGCGGGTGGCCGCCTGACGCTGGCCGAGATCAACGAGTACCTCATGGGCAAGTTCCCCTTCTTCCGCGGCAGCTACACGGGCTGGCGCAACTCGGTGCGCCACAATCTCTCTCTCAACGACTGCTTCGTCAAGGTGCTGCGCGACCCCTCGCGGCCCTGGGGCAAGGACAACTACTGGATGCTCAACCCCAACAGCGAGTACACCTTCGCCGACGGGGTCTTCCGCCGCCGCCGCAAGCGTCTCGGTCACAGGGCAGCAGACCCCGCGCCCGAGCTACGGTCGGAGGACGCCCCAGGGCGCCCCTCGGCTGGGCCCGGGCCCGCCGCCCTTGCCTCGCCCCCTGCGCGGTCGCCTGCCCGCCGGGAGGGCCGCGCCAGCCCCGCGGGCAAGTTCTCCAGCTCCTTCGCCATCGACAGCATCCTCAGCAAGCCTTTCCGCAGCCGCCGCGACAGGGACGCGGGTCCCGGGCTCTCCGGGGTGCAGGTGCCGTGGGGCACTGCGCCCTGCCCGCCGTTGCCCCCGTACCCCGCGCTGCTGCCCACGGCGCCTGGCGGGGCTCTGCTGCCGCTGTGTGCGTACGGAGCGGGCGAGACAGTGCTGCTGGGCGCGCGCGGGGCAGAGACGCAGCCCGCATCTCCCCTGGCCACCCAGCACCTCCTGCTCGCGCCCCTGTCGGTCGCGGGCCCGGCTAAGGCGTTCCGGGGCGCTGCGGGCGGCGGCGGCGGCGGCGGCGGCGGCGCGCACCTGTACTGCCCCCTGCGGCTGCCCGCCGCCCTGCAGGTGGCCTCAGCTTGTGGTCCTGGCCCGCATCTGCCCTACCCAGTGGCCTGAGCCGCCGCCCAGCGCAGCAGGGGTGGGCGCCGTCGGGGAGATGGGGAGCCAGGCTCAGGCTGTGCACTTTCTACACAGAGGAAAAGACTTTTTAAAAAAATCTCCATCAAACGTGCCTTAAAGCTAAGCATTTTGACAGAAGTGTTTTAACTTAGTCCAAAATATTTTCCTTTGTCTTTTATAACCTTACAGAGGACCAAAGCAGTTCTTAATTGCTTTAATATCTTGGCTAAGCCTGTCCTCTCTCGTAAAAATTTTTCCTCTCCTTATTACCCAGGCTCCCATAATTCCTATTTTTATTGCACCTTCCATTGATTTACCCCCCCCCCCAAAAAAAAAAAAAAAAAAAAAAAAAAAGGAACATCAGGGAACCGTTCCATAGCGCAAATGACATGACTACTGTTTGGGGTCCACGGGACCCCGCGAGTGTACGTGTGTGGCACTCATAAGTGCGACTGTCCGAGGTGTCAGAGAATCTTCGTCATTTCTTTGCTGTCCACCGATGCTTCACTGTGCCAAATGAGGAAAAGAAAATGTTGGCGTTTTTTAATTAAATTATTTATATATTTTTGAAATCTGATTTGAAAATGTTGCAGGCAACGGCTACAGCTTTATTAGTGGTTCTCTAACTGTGGTCTCCTCGGGCCAAACAGTTTCTTTAATGGAGAAGTGGACGTGTTTGTGGGCAGCCAGGACCACTGCCACTCGAAAGCAAGTGTGATTTTTATTTTTAATATTATTTTATTTGTGTTTGTGTACATATTCATGTATAAATTTTATGAAACCCAAGCATAGTGCTTATTTTTTAATAAAACTCAAATTGACTTACGCACTTCGTGGTGATGAGTTGCAGGCAGAGAATTTTGGGGGCTTTTTTATCCTCATTACCCCCAAAATGGATTTAGGTTTATGTCCCAAGAAAGCTCATTCTGGGATCAAAATCTTTTCGGGAATAATTAAGTAAACGCAGAAGCAGCTGCCGCTTTCCTGACCAAACACTCCTACATGGCTGGGGAAATGGCTCAGTGGAATAAGTGCTTCCCTGCATGTCTATTTATGAGGTTTCCTAGAGCCAAAGCCTCAGCTGGACAATTCCCAGAAAAACCAAAGTGTCCACTTTCTCCCCAGAAAGCCTACCGCTGAGAGGCTGAGCCCTCCACGCTCTGATGAGCAGGCCCGTATCTACACTCAAGTCGAATCTAGTTAGTCCAAGAAGCTAGAAGCAGTCGGCAGGAGACTGCCTTACCAAGAGAAAAAAAAAAAAGAGTTCTTCACGCAGTGAAAAGAATAACTAGAGCGTCAGTGTTCGTCAAAACCATCCACTTCTTTAGGAATGCTCAAGTTCCTTGGCCACTTGTTTGTTAGTCAGTTCAAAGGCAGTGGGACTCTAACAATATCGAGATAAATTGCAGAAGGGTAGTGCGGATGGTAAGGAATTCAGAAGCCGGAAAGCAGCCTCTCTGGAGGGTGCCATTGTTTTCCTACCCGGTGGGGAACGTTGGGTGGGTCTCTTCTGACCCCAGAGAATGTGGCATCCTCATTTAGGGGGTGGAGCTCATTTGAGAACGTCTTTTTTTTTTTTTTTTTAAACTAGGAATTGAAGGCAAAAATCCGTGCTTAAGTCTAACAAGTCTTGACTGATTTCGGTTGTAGCTATTTAGTAGTCATAAAGGGTGATAATAACAGGGTTGAATTATGACAAAAGGTAGACATTTGCACCCACAAGGCTGATAATTAGACCGGAAAATAAAACTCAAATAGACCAGCAACGGGGGAAGGGGGCAACAGGTTCACTGGGTGAAAATCACTGCACTCAACCTTGCCTCCTTCGTTGGAAGTCCAGGGCTGGGGACGCCAGCCCCCCCTCACCACCACCACCTCCATTACAAGGAGAGGAGCTGTGTGCAGTTAAAGGTTTAAATCTACACTCTAAGGCTCCTGATTTCGTTCCCGTGCTAACAGTGAAGGCAGCCCTGCTAATGAAAGTTTAAAATCGCTGCCATCCTCTGAGCTCAGATCCCTTAAATCCTTGGGCTTTTACTAAAATCGCTGTTAATTTATTTATGTCAAAGAATGCACAAGTGGCAATGGAAAAGAGGAAAAATGGTATTTTAAGCATTACAGAACTTTTTTAAAAATAAAAATCACACTTCCCTTCAAAAAGGATCCTTCCTAATGGAACACCCCAAGGGAATGTGTGCTGTGCCCCCCCCCCATGGTCCCCTTCTCTAGCTTCTAGGGAGCTGTCTAAGACACGTGAGCTCTGATCCCACATCCCAAGGACACCCCAGCCTGGGAATGTTTGGACACAGGCTGTGGCCAGGAGGAAAGCTTGCATTTTCTGAAGGAAGACAGAATTTCCAGGGAATGCTTAATTCGCTGTATTTGTAGAAACTGCAGACTCAGCCTTCAGAATGACATTGGAGGAGGAGCCCAGCCTCTGGTTGCAACTTGACAGATCTCTGTAGCCAGGCAGACCCCTCCGCTATGATTTCTTCACCAGAAGCAGAGCCACCTCTGCCCATCAGGGCATCTCCACCACAGGCCCCCAGCCCCTGCTTAGCGCCCCTTCCCACCAATGAGGCTGCTGCAGGCAGCATCAGAAAGGCCCTTGGCACCTGCCCAGTGCTAGACTGCGGGCAGCTCATCCGGCTTTCCAGAGACCCTGCCTTCCTCATTTTAGCAACCAAGTCTGGAGTCAGAGTTCCACAGTCCCCAACTACAGACTTCTGGGACAGTGGGCAGGAGAGAAGGAAGGTTGACTTCGATGGGACCCTTGGAAGCTGATTCACCAGCTGATCACACACACACACACACACACACACACACACACGCACACACACACACACACACACACACGCACCTTGGGCTGCAGGGCTGCTCTGGGAGGAATCTGGGACCAGGGCCAAAGGGCCTGGCCAGCCAGCCATGAGGGTCTCTCCAGTCCTGTGGCTGTGCATAAGGAATCTAACCAAGGTCCCTTCTAGAATCAATTCTCAAAGGGAAAACAAAGCCACGAGCTCAATCCCAGCAGACAAAGATGGGCATCCTGGAGTGCATGTAGCCCTATGGAGAATCACCTTGTGGCCCCTTGCTGTGGCAGAGACATGTTCCCACCCCAACTGTGCAGTGAGAGTCCTGAGGCTGTCAGCCTCAGTCAGGCTACCTGGGAGCCCCAACGTCATCCACAGGAAACTGGGGCCACAGAGCTCCTCTCCCCACTGAGCAACCATCTGGAGAGTTCGAAGCCGAGTCCACTTCAGCCAAACTGAGCCAGACTCCCCAGATAAGTGGCTCAATCATCCTGATGAAGATGGCAGCAGATTTTCCAAAACGGTGAATGGTTTTTTTCATTGCTGAAAGTGTGCTCCCTTCCCTCACACAGAAGTGTCCTTTCCTAGAAGTGGCTGAGTCCCCCCCTGCCTGGGAGACCTGGAGCCCGTGGTCAGCGCAGCCTGGATGTGCTACAGTAGCCACGCACTCAGCCCTGCAGGGGGCACAGATCCTGTTCTAGGGGAGGAGAGCCACAGAATGGGTGTGGCCACAGGTGCTGGGGACAGGTGAGCCCTCCTGGCAGGTTGCTCCTGTTTGCCCACCCAGCCCCAAACAACAAAAGTGGCCTCTTTTCTACAGTAAAGAGACAGTAGAATTTATTTATTTTATTTTTTTGGTGGAACCAGGGATTGAACTCAGGCCTTTGCGCTTGCCAGGGAGCACTTATTCTACTGAACCATCTTCCCAGCCTGAAAGTAGAGATTATAATATTATTATTCATGTTCTTTTTTCAGTTTGAAAGAAAGCCAATTCAGTGTCCTCAGTGACTGGGCACTGCTTAGGTGTCCCGGCTGTGTAGGCATACGACATACAACTGTGTGTTATTCTTTTTGAATTCTTTAGACTGCAACAACTGAGCTTTGCCTCTGTTCTAGAGATTGGGCCCAAAAGAGACGTTTAGTAAGTATTTTCAGCTTTCCAACATGACGATAATTCTTCTTTTTAAGTAACAAACTTTATAGTTTTCTAATGAGGCCATTAAACTTTTGTTATGCTTTAACAACATAATTTGTTAATTCTTAATGTTGTCAACAAATGGTCCTAATAAATATGTTCCGGGAAGATCACGATCAAAAACATGAAGCGCAGCTCCCCGTCCCCATCTGAGGACCTCTCTCAAGCTGGCAGCCGCCACAGTCCTGGGGCGGCTGATTGCGCAATGCTGGGCCCCTATCTGCTCCGCATTATTAAGACGAATGTGTGATTAAAAACAAATGTCATTCCTGTCATTTGCCAACTTATACACAGCCTGGAAAAAGCCATGTGGACCTTCATTTTGCTGCTCTAGAGTCAAACATAAACATTCACATAAGACCATGTTTCCCAGCCATCTCTGGACCACTCTGTTGCTCTTTTCAGGAAGTTTAACTCTAAGTTCAGTCACTGAGCCTTTTATGAATCTGCATGAAGAACAAAATAATATATGAACTCATAGTCTGTAACGTGGAGTTGCTGTGTCTGATTGCCTGTTTCTAACCCCCTGCTCACTCACTCTAACCTTCTGCCAGTGTTCAGCATCACAAAAGCAGCGCATTCAAGAAAGCTCAGAATGACAAGGCTCCGGAGGTGTGAGTCTCAGCTCCCGCTGTGCCTCGCGCTGTGTGACCTCAGAGGAGCAGGGCTGGATGAGACACTGTCCCAGATCCCTCTCCTCATGCTTCGCATCCATGAACTCTCAGGCAATGTCAGTTGTCTCCCCTGTACTCAGCCAGCTTGGGATCCAGCATGTGCTTCATTGCAGCATTCATCCGCGTGGCTTACGCTCTCACGGACAGCAACAGAGTATTTTGGAGACATCAGTGAACTGAGGACATGCGCCATGTGTCATTCTAATGGGTCACATGTTTTCCAGTAACGCTTCCTCCAGCTTACTTAAATTCATCTCAGACCTGCAGCTTTTGGGATCAGGTGTAGGACACCAGATGCCTATTTTTCAGGCAGGAGACAGAGATGGATACTTGGGGCTATTAGATGTTATCATAAGCAAGGAGTTTAAGGCTGCTTTTCCGGGTCCCATTGTGGCCATTGAGCCAACAATTCAGACTCTAGGCTGAGAAGATATATCACTGTTCATCTACTTACTTAAGAGACAGTTACTTATCAGTGTAGCAAAGTGGATTAAATGCAGCTAGAAGGATGGGACCCTGGGAATAAAGGGCTAAAGAGAAGTTGGATTCATTTGTTCCCAGTACCCCAATAGAAAAGCCACCTGGTTCTGCTCTGGGGCCCCGGCTTCCTCCTTCCTGGGGGATCCTTTCCTTTCCTTACCACCACACCCCGGCAGCTAGGGCAGAAAGCAGGGTCACCAGGAGGTGCTCACTGCCTTGGAAAGCTGTTCTCCCCCATGGTCAGTGTCTCCTCTGGCCCTCTCAGGGCCGATGGACATGGGGGTGACAAGAACGCAGTTGTCAGGGGCAGGGTGAATGACAGCGGATGTTCTCTGTGTATAGCCACCTACTCTGGGGGCACAGACACTTCGGCCTGCTGTGCAGCAAGAGAAAGGGTGCTGGGTGGCACGGAGCTCTCTCCACACACAGAGGAGAGGGAAACAACCATGTCCACAACTGTGTGAGGAAGGCAAGACACACAGAAATCCCACCAGGGGCCAGGACGAGGGCCTCAAAAAGGCGAAGGGGAAGGGAGGGGTGCTGGAATGCCCACTTGAGGTGGAGCTTTCCTAGCTGTGTGCTACAGAGCTCAGTCCCACACCCCGCACATGGGGTGCACATTACACCTCCATGCAATCCTGATTTGCAAACTCAGACTGACCATGAATGCTGACACTTACTGGATTGCCTAAATCTGGGGTGTTTCCCAATGACAAACTAAAGGAAATAAAAGTGTGAGATTTCAGATAACTGAAACTAGGGAGAGAGGTGTGGAGGAAAGGTTACGGGAATGGGGTCAACAGCACCACCGAGTGGGCATGTGCAGCCCCCCATGGTGCTTTAGCTGAAAGAAAGACCAGAGAGGAGCTCCCCCCTCCCCCACCACCACCTGTGTGGGCGGGAGCAGCCTCTCTGCAGTCTCCTCAACTTCCCAAAGCCTTGTGCCTTCCGTGAAGCAACTGTTGCTCTGAGACACTGCCAACCCCCAAGCTCAGAGCCCAGGCCCATGGGGGAAAGAGGCCCCAAAGGGGGGCCCAAGGTGCAACTAACAGAACTCTGAGGCACCCTGGGATCATCAGACATACGCTCCCCACCTACACTGGCATTCACAACAACCCTAATAGAAAGAGATGTCTGCTGCAGTTCCCTCTGCTTCCTGGCCCCACCTGCACCCCAGGCCCTTAATCGCGAGTGTTCCAGACCTGGGGAGCTGTTGAGCAAAGCAGACACTTTTGACCCCTCACAGAAGTTACGCAGAATAATTATTAGCTCTTCTGTTTATTAGATGAGTCCTTTTGACTAACAGCCCTGGGGTTCGTTTATAAAGGCAGTAAAAGACCTCATCATGATTAAGGGCACAACTATGTGACACATTCTGGATTTGGGCTAAAGCAAATACACAAGGCCAGCCCACTTCTCTTGAGATCCAAGAAGGACAGGGCCTTGTCCTGTCTCCTCTCCTACACAGGGCCCCAGCCTCTGCCTCAGAGACCCCCATCAGACTTGCCCGAGCCTCCACTCAGTCTGCTATGGGGCCAGCCTTGACCCAGAACAGAGGCAATCGGAGCCTGCACTTGCCAAATGCAACCTCGGCTTGACTTATGAAAGAACAGCAGTGCCTGGCGGCCCCAACTCTTCTCCTAACTGGGTCCCTGAGACAAGCTGAAGTGCTTCAACAGACAGACCAGGCCCTGGAACTCCACCTTGCCCAACAGGGCTCTGATATGAGTCACAGGAAATGAAAACTGCAGTATCTTTTAGTCACCCTTGATTCAGTAGGAGCGAGCTCCAGCCTAAAGGTGGGCCCACAGCTTGTTGCTTGAACAAGTGATTCACGGTAGGGCCAAAAGGCTCCGCCAGATAACATCTTTCCCTACATTCTCTGGCTGCTACATTAGGCCCAAACCCACACCAGCCCCAACTCACTATATCCTGAAACCTCACCTTTTCAGTGTGTCCAGTGAGCTTCACAACCTTGACATTCTATAGACCTGAGTTCTACTGAAAGGGGATCGTTGGTTCTCACAGGCCACTTCCCTCACACCGGCACTGATGGGGAATCCCAGGTGACTACTCAGTGTAGTTGCCTAGACCTCTCGGCTCTGAACTAAGCACATCCACCCAGACAAACATAAACCATGTCGTCTTCAACAAGCAAATAAATAATTCAAGGCTTACACATGCAGTACGGCACTAGCAGAGGAGTATTAGGTAGGAGTGGAAAACACACTGCGAGCCTCCTGGCCAGCAGCAGTGAATTCTCAGACAGCCAATGCAAGGCCAAGTTCTGCTTCCCATAGCCTGCTGCCACTTGTTCCTCATGCTGGTCAGTTTGGGCTCAGGCTGTGAAATCATGTGCTAACACCCTTGCATGAGGTTGCTTTTAAATTTGTCACTTTGCTCCTGCTAGAGTGCTTGATGACAGTGAGAAGGCAAATGCAGGACTTAGAGTCTGCAGTATGTGCTCAGAATGTGGGCTCCATGGCAGAGGGGTGGTGTCAGACAGAAGACCAAGGACTGCAGAGAGCAAGGATAAAGAACAGGAGGGAAGAGGGTGCCCTGCACCCCGCTCCGAAGCTGCCCACAGCGCTGGGGGTCTGGCTGCCTGATTCCTCTCCTGCCTCCATGCTTTGCTCTTTGGGGGAATAAAAATGTGTTGTTATCATCAAACACACCCAAGAGCCAAAGCCGGGCTTTAGCACTAAGTCCAAAGCAATCTAAAGGATAAAGGGATCACTGGAATCAATATCAGCTCCAAGCCTGCCAAGGAACAGACTGGCTTCAAAGACAGCTCCCCTGAAGCCGTCTGCTGGAGAAGTCTGCTCCTGCCCCTTAGGAAAGTTCCCTGTTTCCTGGAGGGCAGCAGGCCCCTGGGGTACTCCTAAAGGTGGAGTCCCCAACCTCGCTGCCTGCCAGGGTGATGGCAGTGAGGGCACAACACTCCTCTTCCAGGGAAGCTCTTTGAAGCGCTACCTCATCTTCCCTGGAGAGAAGGTCATGCTGGCCAGCGGGGAAGCCATGGCAAGCAGCTATCTGGGGGTGTAGTGGGCCCGCAAGGGCCCAGTGGCTGAGGCAGCTCTTTTCCTGGTGTGGAAAGAGACCAGAGATGGAGTTGGGGTGTGCCCTGGGTCGCAGACTCTGTCTGGCATACAGACCCCTCCCTCAGCCCCTCTTTTGGTTGGAGTCAGAAGCCAGTGTTCAGAAAGACTTGGAGCAGCAGCTCCAGAAATTCTTGTATTGGGAGAAAAGTGGGTACGCTAACAGGAGGCAGCAAACGCTTGACGTTAGCAAGCCAGCTGGTCAGGGGTGGGGAGAGTGGGCAGTCCCCACCTGCGAGTGGCCACCAGTGTGGCCCAGTGCCTGCCGTCCAAGCGCCCTGGGGCTGGCAGGGCTTTCTAGATGTCCTCACAGCTGGGCATTAGGCCCCATGGCCTCTCCACCACCCCAAGGAGCTGGTGCAATACCCACCATGGAAAGCACCCCGAAGGCCCTCTTTGCCACCACAGTGCAGCCCCACCAGTGCCGTGCTTCCTATCACAGCAGGGGTCTTTGAGCAGGGGTGCTGGTCAGCAACATAGTCTCTGATTGGTGAAGTTTGCCAGTTTCTGTGGCACCAGCATTGGTACAATGGCCAGTTTAAAGTCGTTTACACTTGAACACTGGACGCCCCATTCCACACTTAACATGGAGTCACATGGTGACCTTCGGCAAGTTGGCTCACCTCTCTGGGCCTGTTCTCTCACTACCATGTGTACAGTAATAGTGATGACCTCACACAGGGCTCTCATAGAGGTTAAATGAGGTGTTCCCTGCAACAGGGTGCTGAGGACGGCAGAGGGCATGAGCTAGGCTGCGATTACCCAGGGCCAAGGGTAAGCCATGGATGAGCGGGTCCCTGAGAGCATAACAAAGTAGGCCTGTTTATCCTGAAGACTGCAGGGCCATCACTCAAGCTAAATCACACTCCTTCTGGAATCTAAAGGAAGAGGCTGGTGTACTCCTGTATGACGGGAGCCATCTGAGGCCATAGGAAGTGGAGCCAACGTCTCAACCCAGCATGGTTGAGTGGGAGAGCTGTAAAGCCCTGGGCTCTGATTCAAGGTTTATTTTCTTCTTATTGTATACATGACCATGTATCCACCAACTGACGATTTGGTTGAATGTGTGTGTTGTGACCCGATTAAATCCAGCTTATTAACATGCCCATTACCTCAAATACTTGTCACTCATTTCTGATGGGCACAGTTGTCAAGCACAGGATGTGCTATTATTTACTCCCAGCACCTTGATACACAGTGTCTTCAGAACTGCTCTCTGGCTAAAACCTCACACCGCACCCCCAGCATCTCCCCTCGCCCCCCATGGCTGGCCACTGCCATGGCCCTGTTCTGTGAGCTCGACTCATTTCTAGTCCTTGTCTAAGTGAGATTACCAGTAGTTGTCTTTTGTGTCTGGCTTACTTTATTTATCAAAGTCTTCTCTACCACTGATGGCTTTTTAAAGGCTGTCTACTATTCTGCTGTAACATGTGCCCCATCTTCTTCACCTGGCCTTGCCGCTGTAGGGCGGACTCCATGTCTTCGCTCCTGTGGATAACATGCGCTGCAGTGAAGGCAGGAGTGGGGCATCTTGGCCACGTGCTGGTCGCTTCCGTTAGAGGCAAGCGTGGCAGTTGGCTGCTAATCACAGGGCAGCTCTGTTCTCGATTTAGGGAGGCTCTGCATGCTGCCCTCCATGCTGCCCTCCATCCTGCCCTCCATGCTGCCCTCCATGCTGCCCTCCATCCTGCCCTCCAT
>PVKA01006092.1:75933-85957 GCA_004027165.1 Ctenomys sociabilis | reverse complement strand
TTTTTTACTTCTCAAAGAACAAATGGAAATACTTTTCATTCATTTTTAGTTTTATTTCTTTTGCTTCATTTACTGATCTCCAGTAGTATTAAATAGAATTGGTGATCCTATAAATTCTTATTTTTCTTTTTGTGGAAGTATTTAATTTTTAAATTACATAATTATTAATGTAATTAAGTATATTGCTAAAGGTAGGGTTTTAAAAATAGATAACATTCATTAGGTTAAATAAATTCTCTTCTGTTGCTAATTTACTGAAGAGTTATCATGAGTGGATTTTGAGCTTTATAAAGTACTTTTTTCTTTTTCCTTGATTCTGTTATTATTTGGAATTATACTGATTAAATTTTTGTTTTTTATGTCTTATCCTTTGTATATTTTGCTAAATATTGAAGTTATTTTTAAGTGAGTGACTTTTGTTCTTGTGCTTTTTTATTGATGCATAATTTGCATGCTATAAGACTCTTGAAATTTACAAATTAGTAACTTTTAATGTACAGTATACTAGCAAAGTTTTAAAACTGTAACATTTTTGTCATCCTAAAAAGAAATTACATAGCTATTGGCAGTCACTCCTGTTCCTTTTCTGTCAGTTAGTGGCATCTACTAACCTACTTCCTGATTAACAGATTTATTTATGTAGTTATTTCATATAAATGAAATTACACAATTGTGACATTTTTTGACTTTTGTTTCTCTCACACTGGATAATATTTTCAAATTTTTTCCATGTTGTAGCATGAGTCACTACTTCATTTTCATGGTTGAATAATATTCTGAAGTGCCACATTTTCCTTATTTATCAATAAGGAAATATTTAAGGAATATGATGAGTATTTGGAGTATTTCTTTTTCTTTTTTTTTTTTTTTTTTGTATTTAGGAAAGGGTCTAAAGGTTCTCCAGGGTTTATGTAGATTGGACTCATAGAGATTCTCCTGTTTTCAGCTTCCCAGGTGCTGGAATTACAGGCCGTGTGCCATCTCAGCACGCCCAGTCTTATAAGCAGACGCTTTAGTCTGCTGAGCTATCAGGCCTGCCCTTTATTTCCACTTTTTGACTACACAGTAGTTTTGCTTTTGTGTTCATAGCCAGCATTGGTCTAAAATTTTATATTTTGAAATTTCAGTTTCCCAAATTACCTATTCTGTTATTTCAAAAATATTTTAATATGCATGATAAATTTTTTATTTATACTATTTTTTTAAAAAGAAAGTTGGTTTTCTTTTGGTGTTATTTGTTTATTCTTTGTAGGATTTTTTTTTTTTTTTTTTTTTTTGAGACACACTTTCTCTGTGTAGTGTAGGCTGGCCTTGAATTCACTATGTTCCCCGGCTGGCCTTGAACTCATACTGCTGCCTTAGCCTCCTGAGTTCTGGAATTACAAAGGTATGCCATCAAGCCAAGCTATGTAGGAATCTTTTTTGTCTATATCTTTTACTCTGATTAACTTCCTTGAATATAATGATAACACAGTGTATTAAAGTATTGTTATTCTCATTTTTTTATGAAAATTTATTTTGTTTTTTGTTAAATAAGAAAAAGTGTCCTTTTCAAATATTGATATTTGAGTTATGCCATGAATCTGATAAAATAAGTTAGGAAAATCCCCATTGCACCCGTCCTCTCTTCTTCCATAGGGTATTGGGAATTGAGCCCAGGGCCTTTGTACTGAGCTACATCACCAACCCTTATTTTATTTTTAATTCTGAGACAGGGTTGCACTACACTCAGTTGATCAGTGCTTCCTGATCCTCCTGGCTCAGCTTCTTTTTATAGTCACTGAATGAGTTAGTCTAATATTGATATTGCAAGACTGAAGCAGTGAATTCTTTTAAGTGTTCAGAAGAATTCATCAGTAAAGCCTTGACATTTCCTGTTGGGGCAGTCAATCTCTCTTTTTTTTTTTTCTCTTAAAGATAGATCCAGAATTCTTCAGATAATGCATTTTTTCTCCCTCTATAGTGTTGAGAAATTGTATTTTCAAGCAATTTGTCTATTTTATTTAAATTGCCAGATTTATAGGCAGCGTCTATACTGATATCTTGCTTGTCATAGTGGTAATTTATTCTTTTAATTTTTTTCTGATGAATCTTGTTAGAAATTTATCACATTAACCTTTTGAAAGCTTTAATTTTTAGCTCTTGACTTTTTTTCTTTTCTATGTTGTTTCATTGATATCTGCTCTTACTGTTATTTCCTTCTTCTCCATTCTTTGCATTTAGTTTGCTGATCTCTAAGCTTTGAGTTGTAGTCCTTGATAATTTACTGTAAAACTTTTGTTTCAAAAGTACTTAGATCAAGTGCATAGGTTTTGCAAAACCTATGCACTTGATCTAAGTACTGCTTTAGCTGCATTCTTTATAGAATTTTTAATATCGTGTTTAATTGAAAAATATATTCTGATTTCCATTTTGACTTAGTTCTTTGGTTCATAGATCATTTGGAGGTGTGTGTTTTTGATTGCCAAACCTTTGGCAATTTCTAGGTTTCTTTTGGTTATTGACCTCTAATGTTTCTATAATTGAAAATTACTTTATAATCCAGAACTTGGAGACTTGCTGAGACTTGGTTTGTGGTCTAGCATAGCCTCTATTTTAGTGTGCTATGTGCATTTGAAAGGAATGTGCACTGTAAATGGGTTGGATGTTGTTTTCTGTATTGTCAGTTAGGTTGAGGTGATTAATCTTTTTAAAAATTTTTTCTTGCAATCTGTTTTGTTTTCTGCTTGCTCTGTCAATTAAACAGATATGTTAAAATCTGCTGTCTTTAGTTGTAACATGTGTTTTCTTCTAGTACTTCTGTCAATTTTGCTTCATATGTTTTGAAGATATGCTATTAGATACATTTAAGTATCTGACTGTTACGTTTTTCTATTGAATGGATGCTTTAGCATTATGAAATGCTTGTTCATCTTTTAGAAACCTTAACTGTTACTTTGTCCAAAATTGATGTAGCCACACCAGCTCTTTTGGGAGCCTGGAAAGTCTGTTATAGATACATCTTTTTCTGTCTCTTTACATATATCATTTCATTTAATGTTGTGACATATGAGATGTGATTGAAATATAAGGAATATTTTAAAAATTAGTACAGTAAAAAATATTGCCATTAATTGACTTTAGAATACTCTTCCTTGCTTCAAACATATGTATCCTATCATTCTTACCACCTCCTGAAGCAATTTTGAAAGCCTTGTTTTGTGAATGACTTTATAAAATGTGATTAAAAAAAAACTGCAAGTGCTGTTGCTGAGTGCCATTCATAGAAAGATAGGCATACAAAAATATTATAGTGAGTCCTTATCCACCCTATTCACCAGATCTGGAAGCCTGTGACTTCTAGTTCTTCCTTAAAGTCAAAATGACTGAGGAACAGTTACATATACATGTTTCTTTCTTTTCCTCTTTTTAATCCCCTCATCCTTCCCAACCACTTCCTTCCCTCCCTTTCTTAATCCCCGTTTTCATTCTCATTGTTATTTTTAGATCATATTTATGACATAATGTTTACATTCACTATCTTTGGAATCTGTACATATCAACACTTAAATATTCTTACTTCATCTTCCTCCCCCCCTTCTCAGTTTCTTAGAGCTCTTCCCATTTGCAAGAGATTCCCCTTATTTCCATTAGTCTACCCTTATTTTGTTTCCTTTGTACTTTGCCTTAACACAAATTAGACCCACTATAAGGTGTTTAAGCTAGTATGTTTCATTTATTTCACTCAGTATTCATGAACTAAAAAGATATACTAGTAATAATAATTATTAAAAACTAACAAAAAGTGACCATGGTTTAGGAATTCAGGGTAGCCACAACAGCACAATTACTGCCTTACAATGTGGCAAGAACAAGGTGATGGTGTTTTACCATTTTTAAAGTTTTTTTTTTTAATTTTAGGGAAGGGTCTACAGGGTGTTCAGGGTCTTGCTATTAGATCAGACTCATTATCAGATTATCAGTCATCAGATTGACTATCCTAATACAAAGTGTTTGTTGTGTTCAAGTGACATAGAGAGTTTGGTATTATCCAGGATTTCAGGCATATACTGCAGGTTCCTTTATGGATAAGAAATACCATGTAATTTTCAATTCCAGAATGTTTGCTTTTTAAATAGATTATATTGAAGATTAGGTCATTTCATCTATTTTACTCTTTTCTGAATCTATTTCAAGTTCCTTCCAGTTTTAATATTGGATTATCTTTGAGTGTACTGTTTTTCTGTTTTTTTCTTAAATTTTATTTTAAAGAGTAAAAACAAAAAATAAATAGCAAAACAAAGACAAAAACAGTAACATACAGCAGTACATGTGGTACACATTTTCAAAGCAAGAATAGCAGATTAACAATGGTATGTATATATTTTTATTTTCAAATTGTTGCTTAGATTAACAGATACAGGTTTGCATGCTTGGATAAATAATTAGTACTTACTTTGAATAAATCTTAATAATTTTTTGTTGACCTTTTTACTTTATTAGTTTTTAATTTGTTTTACAGAGAGTATAATAATAATTGATAGGACTTCAGAAATGGTGCATATTTAGAAGAACAAGATGAGAAGTAGTTAACTGTAGTTTTTGTATTGCATATTGCTGTCCTCAGTGTAGTTGCTCAGATTGCATATATTAACATATAGAGTTAGTTAGAGTCAAAATTTTAAATATTAACTGCTATTTTAAAAAAACTGATGGAAATTAGTAATACAGTCATCTCAGTTATCCCGTATATATACTTGCATGATTTTCCCCCTTTCTATCTTATCTCCTTTCCTTCAACTTTGTTATTTATTTTTTATATTCAGTTTCTTTCCATTTTACTATATTATATCTTCCAGATTTTATTTATTCTTTCAGCTTCTTACACTAGGGAGACAATATAATATTTGCACACGTGGGTCTGATTTATTTCACTTACATGTATAGACTTATGTGTATAGTTGCAGTCATTTACCTATAAAGGCCTCAAGTTTACCTTTTTTATAGCTGAATTATATTATACCTTTCTATTTGTCTTGCCCATGTTGTGTGTACAAATGTATGGCCTTGTCCCTGTCCTGTTTCCCATCTTTTCTCCTTATCCTTTCCTCATTGTCCAATTCTCAAGTTCTTGCTTTCCTTTTACTTGTGTTATACCTTTCTATTTCTATTTCTTCTTTTGATTTCTTATACTAGGGAGACTGTACAATATTTGCACATGTGGGTCTGGTTTCACTTATGAGTGTATCTTCGTGTGGCATCTATTTAAATATAAATGCTTCAAGTTTATCATTCTTTATAGCTGAGTAAACTCCATTGTATAAAAATACCACATCTTTTTTTTATCTCTTCTGCAGGTGATGGCCATTTTGGTTGTTTCTAAGATTTGGCTATGACAAATTGTGCTGCTATGGACATGGGTGCACACATATCACTCTGGTGTGATGTTTTTAGTTTTTTTGGAAAAATACCCAGAAGGAATAGCTGAGTTGAATGGGAACTCTAATCCTAGTTTTTGATTAGAGGAGTCTCCACACCAGTTCCATAGTGGTGGTACCAGTCTACTTTCCCACCAACAGTGGAGTAGGGTTCTTTTTTCCCCACAGCCTCTTCAGCACTTGTTATTAATTGATTTCTTTATGGTAGCCATTCTTTCTGGGGTGAGGTGGTATCTCGATGTTGTTTTGATTTGCATTTCTTGAATGACCAGTGATGTGGAACATTTTTTCATGTATTTATTTGCCATTTGTATTTCTTTCACTAAGAAGTGTGTTTTCATTTCAGATGCCCATTTTTGGGTTGGGTCTTTGACTTTTGGAGGTCTAATGTTTTAAATTCTTTATATATTCTAGATAGAAGTCTTTTGTCTGAGTGACTGTTAAGGTTTTTTCACAACTTGTGGGTTTTCTTTTCACTATGTTGGTGATTTCTTTTGATGTGCAGAAACTTCTCAGTAAGATGAGATTCCAGTTGTTGATTATTTGAAGTATTTGTTGTACAGTTTGTCTTTTGTTCATGAACTCGGTATCTAAGATTTCTACCTACTGTTTCTTCCAGGAGATTTAGTGTTTCTGTTTTAATGTTTAGATCCTTAATCCATTTTGACTGTAATGCGTGGTGATAGAACTGGATCTAGTTTTAGTTGTTGGCATGTGGAGATCCAGTTTTCCAGCACCATTGGTTAAAGAAGCTGTCTTTCTTTCGGTGAACTTGTTAGGCCCCTTTGACAAAGGTAAGGCAGCTGAGTATATTTGTAGTTGTATCTGCAACTTTTAATTTGTTCCATTGATTCTAAGGTCTTTTGGGGCTTTTCTAGATTCTGGTGTGTCATTCCAATATCAAGTGAACATCTGAAGCAATGCTAGTACCTCTGTCTAAAACAAGCTGAATACTACAACCCAAACTATGCAAATGCCCCCATTCCAGAAAATATCAGTTGTCTCGGCTTGTTTGCCAGTACCATGATGATTTTATCACAGTAGCTTTGTAGTATAATTTCAAATTAGGGATTATAATGCCTCCTCCTGCCTTGCCTTTGTTTTCCAGGATTGCCTTGGCTTTTCTAGGTCTTTTCTGGTTCCAAATAAATTTTAGGAATATTTTCTCTTAAATCTGTGAGATATGTTGATAATATTTTGATAGGGATTACATTAAACCTGTATTACAATTTTGGGAGTATGGCTATTTTCACAGTGTTGGTTCTTGCTATCTAGGAGCAAGGAATATCTTTCCATGTTCTAAAATCTTCTTCAATCTCTTTTTTCAGTATATTGTAATTTTCATTGCGTAGATCTTTTACTTCCTTTGTTAGATTATTTCTCTGGGTTTTTTCTTGATTGCCTGCCACATTATTTGGCTTCTTTGGTTTTTTCTCTTGGTGTTTATATTGTGCCCCCAAATTAAACTAATACTGAGTATAAAAGGCTATTTTCTTTCAGAAGATACTGTTTTCTTCTGGAATGATTTATTTTTTGTTCTGTTAGATTGACTACATAAGGTGTTGATTATCTCAGACCAATCAGAGATTAAGTAGACCACCATCTCTGCTGGGATTCTGTCTTGTAAATGCTAGACAGTGGTATATTTCTTTTTCTCTTTTGGTCCAGGTTTCCATTCTTTGGAGCTTCTTGTCTGAAGAGATGTACTACTTGGAAGACTGGCCATGTATTTAGGGCTTTTCTAGATTCTGGTGTGTCATTCCAATATCAAGTGAACATCTGAAGCAATGCTAGTACCTCTGTCTAAAACAAGCTGAATACTAACTCCAACCCAAACTATGCAAATGCCCCCATTCCAGAAAATATCAGTTGTCTCAGCTTATCTAAGAATACTCTTGTATCTCTGGATCTTTAGTTCTTCTATCCTCATTTCTCCTCTTTTATTGTCTATTTTTGCTGAGAGGCTTGCATCTGTTTAGTCAGTATCTTACTTTAGGAAAGTGGAAGCCAAGAGTTTTATATTTATCAAAGGAGATAATTTTAATAGTGTTTGTATGTGCATTGTAATGTTTTGAATAAGTATATCTGTATTACATATTAATATAGGTAGGCATTTTTTTGTGATACAGAATTTAATCAGAATATGCCCTAGAACAAGGACTGATTTATGGACCAAATCTGCTCTGGTTCCTACTTTTTTATAGCCTGTGAGCTAAGAGTCTTCTTTTACCTTTTTAAAAATTGAAGGCTTTATAACACATAAAATTATGCAAAATTTGAATTTCATTGTTCAGAAATAATGTAGCTTATTTCAGTAAAGCTACATTCACCTTTTTATGTGCTTTGTCTGTCTGATTTCATGCTGTGATGGTTGAACAATTATCTCAGATATTCTATGTATATAATGTATAACATGTTTGTTTTCTGGCCCTTTAAGAAAAAATATGGTTAATCCTGATATGATTTTTTTTTTCAATTTTCATTATTTATTTTGATATTAAAGTCAAATTGTATTGAAAAATTGTTGTAGAATGATTATATTAGTTAAAATACAAATTACAAAATGAGGCTTGATTTTTTTCAAACTTTAGTTATATTAAGCAAGTTCTTATAAGACAAGTTTCAGCAGATCAGCACAAAATTTTCTTAATTTCATTAGAGTCCCTAAATTAAAATTAATGAGTCTAGGACTGGGGATACAGCTCAGTAGCATAAGTGCCAGCAAAATAAGTACAAGGTCCTGAGTTCAAGCCCCAGTGCAAAAAAAAGAAATGAATGAGTCTGACATCCACAATTAACAATGAAAAATGCAGATTGTTATAATTACTGGAGCAATAACATTGCTTTACAGAGAAGACTTAAGGTGCTCCACAAATTATTTACAAGTGTCACATAAAACACAAAAAATGACAATTTCAGTTTATTTTGTCAATGCAAAAAACCAAAATCCTTACTAAAACCTTTCTCGTTTGGGAATCTCTCACTATGCATAAAAGCAAATTTGATTGCAATTAAGCCTGGCTTCTACAGTAGAGTTTTAATTTGAATTGTAAGCTCAGAAAGTGTTTCATTTTCATCACTCAGTAAATTAAGTAAAAGACTGAAAACTTTTTATTCTATAAGTTCTGGTGTGTCAGATTTTGGGGTATATCAGTCTTTTAGCATTTTAGAGTTAGAAGGAACCTGAGTGATTATCTCCTTCTCTGATAAATAAACATATTAGTGAAACTTTTATATCATTATTAATTTTTGTTTAAAAAAAGACTTAATAAGCTCATAAAAAAACTAATCCATTATTTCTGAACACCTTGCAAAATTCATTTGTTCTTACATTGCAGAAGTATTTGATTTTTGTTAAGTAATGTAACTGTTAAGAGCATTTTTTTTTACGTTTTGTTTTGCTTTCTTGGGCCTTGAATGCACTTACATAGTCCAGACTGTCCTTCAATTTATGATGATCATTCTGGCTCAGCCTCCTTGGTGGTAGGATTATGCCATACCCAGCATAGACTTTTTTAAGTCAATAGTTTAAGATTCAAAATTTAGGTATTCTCAATAGCTTTTTAATCTTTAATTTTTGACATAATTTTTTCAAATGTAGTGGGTATGAAGTTCTTTAAAAAGTCTTATAGAACCAATTTCAAATAATCATTAAGCTCTTGATTTAGGGTCAAAGTCCTAAATTATCAGCAATTCCAAAGTGAATTGTTACTGTATAAGATTGTTTCTAGATTTTTATTTTCTACTCACATTACCTACAATGAAAACTATTAGTTCTCAAATATAATCATATAGTGGAATGTTGCTAACAAATAGCATTTCTTTTTCCAGTGTTGAAGTCAGTAGATTGAGATTTGTTAGAATTGTTATAGCAGATTATATATTATATATTATGTATTATATAATATTATTTGTTAAATATTCGTGTCTACATTCAACACTGTCAGCCTCTCTCTCTTTTGTTGCATACTTCCCTGGGGGAAATCTCATCCACATGTATAGTTTCCATTGCTTCCTTTCTAAACCTACGTAAAATAATGCCTTTGATAACTCTTTAACGTATTAGTCACTAAATATTGTCTAAGTGCTTTGGTGTTTATTTCTGCATCTGTTATTGGTACCTGCTTATTCTATTCTCTGAGTAAAGATGTAATTATACTTCCAGACTTCCACAGTTTGTCTCCCTCCTCTCTTTTTCTCAAAGTTTCATGTTCCAGGCAATTTTCTACACAGAGAGGATAGAATAGTGACCAAGATGAAGAGTGGCCTCAGTTCTTTTGGTGCTTGTAGTTTGGTTAGGGAATGAGATACTAAGCCCACAATCACAACCCCAGGTGCCCCATGTTGGCCCAAAACTGGGCATGGTAGCACACACCTGTAATCCCAGCACTGGGGATCCCAACACAAGAGGAACACTATGAGTCGAAGTCTGAACTGGGTAGTGAGACCCTGTATCAACCACAAGGAGGGAGGGAAGGAGGATGAGAGAGAGGGAGAAGGCGGGGGAGAGGGAGAGGAGGAGAGAGAGGAAGAGAGAGAGAGAGAGAGAGAGAGAGAGAGAGAGAGAGAGAGAGAGAGAGAGAGAGAGAGAGAGAGAGAGAGAGAGA